>WBMW01005007.1:1276049-1321684 GCA_013396635.1 Penelope pileata
GGCATGGGCCCACCTCTCAAGCCTGCCCAGGTCCCTCTGGATGGCATCCCTTCCCTCTGGCCTGTCGACTGCACCACACAGCTTGGCATCATCTGCAAACTTGCTGAGGGTGCATTCGATCCCACTGTCCATGTTGCCGACAAGATGGTAATAAAGAGTCTGTGGCCTCTTTTCCCAAGAGGCAACCTCTAGCCATGTATGCAAATCAGCAATCCACACGGAGAGATCCTTTCTAATTTATACGTTTGGGTTTTTCCCAAATCCCATGATTTTATTTCAGCATCACAGCCTCTGAATACTTATTGTCCCCTTGCCTTGTATGGGAGAGATGTTTTTGCTATTAATCCTAGTAGATAAGTGCTCAAAGTTTATTTTACAATCTCAGAAAGACTATTCATTTGGACAGCAGAACATTCTTCCAGAAGCAGTTCAGCATTTTATGAAGAGAAAAATGGCTCAGGAAAGCTGAGACATGGTGCACTTGAAGTAGCCAGACATATTGACATGGATGGGCATTTTATACTTGGCAGATAAACTGCTTGCATATTGATAAGGCTGACAGAACCAGATGCAGCTTGTAAGGAAGTCTTCTGTGGATTATATGTTGAGATCAATGGGTAACATTGATTTTATGCAGATCAAAACTAAAAAGGCAGCGTAGCATTACAACACGCTGAAGAAAACAGCATGATTTAGCTAGCAAATGCAAGTAGATGATCTCTTGCTCTACTAGCACAGGCTAATCCTACCACAGAACTACCAAAATCCTAATGCCTCAGCTAGAATCCTGGTTTTATACGAACAACCGAAAGCCATTTATAGATGGATCTCTAGCCAACAAAAGGAAAACAAAATACCAAAAAAAACCAAAGCCTGCTCCGCAGAACAACCTCCCACACCAAAATGGAGGCATTCTCAGTGTATGGAAGGAATCTGGCATTGAAAATACTTTCTTCTGTGCATCAACTACAGATGTCCAAGCCAACGTGCTTAGACTAGTTTCGGAGAATAGAGCTTAGTCAAAACAAATTGTTTCTTGCCATACTTAGTGCATCTCATAAATAAGCAGGCAAGCTTAACTTTACTGGAAGTCATTTTCATTGGCATAGTTTTGCATTAGTCTTTCAACAGCTGCAAGCCATTATGACATATAATATGAAATCAAACAATCGTTGAAAAATAAATGCCTTGCAGCAGCATTTATGGTGATATTAGAATTATAGCACAAGATAAATGGTACATACTGACTCAACCACCACTGAAAGAATTCATAAAGGCCTTGTAAATTGACATTTGATCAGAGAGAAGTGAATGAAAATAAAACTGATTGCATAGTTTTCTACGAATGCCTACACGCTGTATTATATAATATAGTGTACGTACATGGAAGTGCTGGTCATATTATGTCAAGACTTATTTACAGAGAACAATCATATTCCCTCCTCTAAGCTGACAGCAATAGCTGGAGGGACTCAGGCATATTTGCTTGCGTTTGGCACTGTTCTCAGAGGGGTGCCTGCAGTGGGTGTCCTTTGTGTGACACCCTGCCTACGAGTCGGGCGCAGTACAACACAGCATTAAAAATTGGTTCAAACACTCAGTGATAGAAATTCTACTTTAATGTAAGAAGAGAGCTTGCTAGACAAAATTGAACTAAGATTCCTCAACCTTATCGCAACGAAATTGTGTTTTAACTTTCCTGAGATTAAGAGTTTCAACAGAATTGGGAAAAATTTGTTTTGGTAAATGAACTTCTCAAACTTGTCTTTCAATGCAAGGATTTTGCATTTGGACCACTTGGTGCACAACAGAGCATAATTCTTGCTGGTAATGGACCAACAGGATCAAAGCATTACAAGTAAAACATGTAATTGCTAGGAAGACAAGAGTGCATCTTCCTTTAATTATCTCAGTACTAGGCATTTTTGTTGTCTTTCACAGAAAAGACAGAAGAATGCATCCACAAATCAGCTGGACTCCTAGCACTAGGGATGCTGATTTACAGTCAGGTGGGTTTTTTTTGTTTGTTCTTTCTAAATTACATTGAAAATGCAGTTGTAATTCTGCTGGTGTTTTAATCAGAAATATGTAACTGCACAGAACAATTTTGGTTTGAATAGATAGGAACATTTCAGGATGCCCGCACACAGAGAGTTGCTACTAGCAGATAATAGTGTCTGTTTCTTAGTAACTGATAAAACAGTTTATTTATAAGCAGGAAGTCACATTGAGTAGCCTTAGATTTATGTTGAGATCTTCCCTACAGATATGCTCTGAGACAACCAAAAGAAGCAAAGTTCAGATTGGACAACCACTCTCCCTAATTGCCTGTTTCAGAATAATAAAAATCAAATAATTTCAAAGTAAATGATGCAGTTAGGGATTAAAATAACTTGTTGCATATTTTTAAATTCTCACACTTATCCTTTCCTTTTTATTGAATGCCTGATTACTGCTTAGCAACTACGAGCTGTCTGAACTGTTCATTGCAGTCATTGCTATCCAATGAGAGATTTAAAGAAAAAAATCAAGGGGTTATAGAGGAAGATCATTAGCAGCTCAGTTATTACATGAGGTCTAAAAATGAGTCAATTCCATGTACTGACATGTGATTCAGGAAACAATGTTAATATACTCAGGGGCTGCCCTGAAAGTAATGCCACCTATTTTATTATGTTGGCCCATGACATCAGAGGCAGATGTTGGTGGTACAGCAGTAGAGGCTGAACCTTCCCACCAGTGTTCCATTACATTTTGTTGCTGTGTGACAGATGGCAGCAGAGGCGCAGTCTGACAAAATGGCATCTCACATGGAAGCGTGTACGGAGCAAAAGTATGGAACTGAATTCCTCCATGAGAAAAAAGAGGCACTCGTTGACATTCATCTACACTTGCTGAACATTGATGGAGACCCAACAGTGGCTGTGAGCACACTGAGGTGGTGGGTGGTGCGCTTCAGCAATGGCAACAGCAGGGCAGCTCCACTGGTGCATATTTTTATGCGCATGGGCATGCAGGCTCTTGTTCATCGCTACCAAAAATGCATAGCTAATGATGGCGACTATGTTGAAAAATAGCGTTTAGTAGTTGAGAATTTGCTCTAGTAAATGGTGTGACAACACCATTTGGGTTAGGGCTAGTGTTCTGCTCTTTGTATATGTTATAGTTTCCATGGAAATAAATAGGAGGCAATACTTTCAGAGCAGCTCACGTGTGTTTGTGTACATACACTTGTATAAATGTATTCACACATTTTAGTGAATGCACAAAGGACCCGAGTATAACTATTGCTTACATCTAGAAGTTTCAAAGTAAAATGCCAACAAGCCTTCATCTAGTCACTCAGAGCCGAAAAATTCTCTCTCGGCAATTAATTGCAAAAAGACAGTATTCTATATAAAACAAAAAATCCACTAATGATGAAGATGAGCAAAGAGAATTGCATCCATACATTCAAAGCTATATAGAGCCACTGGATTGAAATCATGGGGCCAGTATGTACCACCTCCTGAAAAGCCTTGAGAAATAGCAAACATAGTTCAGAATTGCTACGTGGCCTGTAGCCCTCCAAAGGCAGCCCTTAGAAAGCTTGAGCTGTATCCAAATAAGGTAAGTAGAAAGAATCATGAACTCCAGAAGATCAAGACCTAAATACACAGTGAAGCAGATGAAATTCATTTTTGAGCCACAATTGTTAAAATGTATCACTAATAAACCTACTTGGAAGTACACCAAGAGCAGAAAGACTCTTGAAGATTACAAAAAGACAATTGACTAATGTAAAAGCAGAAACTTATGAAGACAAGATACATTACTTTTTGCACTTCTCTTCACTCTGGGAGAAGCTGAGAAGAATCCCATGTCAAGAAAAAAACCAACAATTTTTATTTATTTATTTAATAAGGGACTCAGAATCTAGCTGAAATTGAAGTGACTGTAGAATAGGTTATGCAACAAATTGAGATAAAAAAAAAAAATAACTTAAGAAATCGCCAAGACCAGATGGTATTCACCCAGGAGCTCAAAGGAAGTCAAGAATGAAATAAGTGAATTTCCAAGGACAGTATGCAGCCTCTCATTACAGTCATACCTGAAGAAGACGACAAATGTGACATCAATTTCTAAAGAACAGTTTCAATGGAACTGCAGGCCTCTTGGTCTGGAGTTTGTAGCAGGCAGGTTAGTGGCAAGTTCGATAAAAAACAGTTAATAAGCATCTGAATGATCAAGTTGGAGTTAATGCAGCTTTTAAGACAAGCCTTGCAAATCTGTATTTGAAGAAAGCAAGAAACTCTATGGATAAGAGCAATACCTACTTCAATTTTGCCAAAGGCATGCTTATTAAAGGGGTAGAAAAAAGCAGTGGTAACAAAAGATGAAGGCGTGAGCAATGACAAGTGATCAGTTGAATGAAACAGAAATAGAAGGTCAAAGTGAGCAATCATTTCTTGCTGGCCACTGTTTTGTCTCAGGCCCATGCTGGTTGTCGCTCTGATGAAGGGCCCTAGAGGGGCTGAAAAATGCGGTGAGAAAGTTTGCTTACTTTGTAAACACTAAGTTAAGCATGAAGACCAACAGAAAAACAGCAGAATCAGGGAGCCGAGTGTCTGGACAACAAAGGAGCACAGGAAATCTACTGTAAGTGATTATTAATGATACGCAAAAGAAAAAACACCATCCCAGCTTCACACATAAGGGATGGCCCTTACAACTGAGCAGACCATTACCACTCAAGAGGTATCTTGGAACTATAACAGAAGTAGGAACATAAATACGTAAATGTATTACAAAGCTCCATGAAAACATAAGCTCAATAATTTGCAGAGTTTGAAACCAAAGTTTAGGCACAGTTACATGACAAATAGAAGAAAATGAGATCATGATTATGCCGTGGTTCATTTGGATCATCAATGTTATGTGCAGTGCAGTCTTCTCATCTTTCTTTTGAGAGTTTGGAACAGATTCAGAGGTGGAGAGAAAGATGTAGGACTGGACATCTCATTCAGAAAAAGAGATGACCGAAGTGGGATATGGTAGATGCTTACAAAATCCTGGGGCTCATGAACAGGTTGAAAAAGGGTTATTTTTTGTTCTCTTTGTCAGTAAAGGAAATAAGGCATTAAAGCCTTTTGAAATCAGGTTCAGAGAAAACAAGATAATACAGTTCAATATACAACGTTCTCTAAGCCAGTAATAAACCAGGAGAGTATCACGGGCTACCTGTGACTGTGCTGTTTTCATTCCTCCACATGCATCTACTTGTAGTCACTGTAGGAGCTAGGATGGTAAACTTGATGTATCCTGGTATCTTCTACTCTTATATTAAGTTGAAGAGTTGTAGCACCTCACCTCTAGACAAATACAGATATATCCAAACTATAGCTCAAGAACAGCATATCTGGATTTCAGGATAAATACAGACACTGTTTACCACAGCTGACAGATCTCCAGGAAGACAGATCTGGATCTGAATACCAACTCTACAAAAGCATGCATGTAACAGACGAAGGGATTTTTAAGAAGAGAAGAATCTTGTAAGATCTGAGATAATTGTTTAGCTTACTGCCAAGAGGGAAGTACAGTTATCAGATTTCAGTAGCTAAATATCAGTGTAGCTTCTGTCATTTCACTGCAACTCTCCAGGAACATCCAACAAAGGTTCTCATAAAGGAAATACTGGTGCTGTCTGTCTCATTAATTAAATAATGCTTAGAATTCTTCCTGTGCATGGGAATATGATGGCATTTATGGTTCTTAGCATAGTCCTACCAAATAACAACACACCAAGGAACTCATAGGCACACTCCTTAATCCAAGATGTTCTCGTGACCACTGCCAGGTGAATTTGCACGTGGACATCCTGTTTTTAGGTCAAGAGAAAACACGGGACTTATCTACAAAAGAAAAGGCAGGAGAGGTGCAAAAGCAGACAGTGAAGAACTTTTCATTTAAATACTGTGGTGAGCCCTGTTGCTGAAATCCTTTGCTCCTTCTCCTCAAGTGATCTGAGGGAAGGAGAACACCACTCATTTATTGAACTGTTTCAGGCCCTGAAATCGCCCTCTTTCTTTTCCCCATTGCCATACCATCTGTAGCCCCTCCAGTGAAGGGAAAGCTATGGGTATGTGAAAGACCAATTTTGTCCCCTTGGTGTTCTCCATTAAAGGATAGAAAAGTGGGCAACTCCCAGGAATATTCCAGTATTTGCAGACATGAGGTGTTAGAAAGGCACATTTCTAGAATAAATATACATTTCATGAACTTTTTCCAGTTTCCTATTGTCTGCTGCATTTGAGTGCACATAGCCAAACTCTAATGTGGCTTATAGACAGCATACAGCCTACTTGCCCTTTCTACTGAATATACTTCTGGCTTCCCTTTTTCTAACAGCCCCCTAAATAGCAACATACTGTCCTAAGACTACATGCTGCAAAACACACATGCTGTGTGCCCAAACCTTGCACAGCCAGGCAAAGACTAGAAGTACAGCTGCCACTCACCCCAGAGGATAGCAACATGGCTGTGAATGGTTTATTAGTGGTATGTAGCACAGAGACAAGATATGAGCAGCAGTCTGAAGTGCATTTCTCCTTGCTTTATGTGAGAATTATGTGATCTATTGATATAAAACATGTCTAGTATCCCTGCCTTCTCTCCTACAAATCTTCTAGAAAACACATGCATGAAATGTGCAATTCTTCTGAAGTCAGTGAGAACATGCGGATGACAGAAGTTATGTTTGTTTTTATTACTTATTTTATTACTTATTTTTATTTTTCAGCACTTTTGGTCACACTGAAATCCCAAATGTGACAGAGACTGAAGTTTTTACACTATTTAACATCTCTGCTTAATAGGCAATTAATAAAAATGTGCTTTCAAAAACTGAATCAAACAAAGGGAAGCAAAGTGGGCTTAAGCTAATCTAGTTAAACTTACAGAGCAATGAGTAAACACATTAAACAGAAGTACCAAATGCATTTTGATTCCAGATATAAACTGATAAATATCTCAATAAAACTTTATGATTCCTTGTAAAAAAAAAAAAAATTCTATACAGTGAGAAGTCCCTACAGTTTTCTCTAACCTTATTAGTGACCCTAGAAATCTTTTCACTTATCTCATTTTATCTGAGTCTGTTCAAGCCTCTTGAACATTAACTCAACACAAGTCCAGCTGATCCTTCTTTCTAGCTCTCCTGCAATGCTATTGGCAATCTCTACCCAATTAAGACATTCTGTTTGTGAGCACATGTGGCCATTAATAGTGCTGAGATTTTTTTGTAGTTCACATGTATGTGTAAATGCGAGTCTACATTACATGTTGAAAGGCCCTTTTACACACCACTTGAACAAAAATATTCCAGTCAAACCATGCAGAAAATCCATACTTTTTTGGCTAGTTCAGAAACAGTATCAATTACTGTTTTACTCCTAATTTAAAAGGCTATAGTCCCTTGAAGTTGCACTAGTCTGAGTGCCTCAGTCTATCACTTTAAGGGCAAAAATGAAAACGGACAGGAAAATTATGCTTTACTTTCTCAACAGATTTTTTTTTCTCCTAGTTGATTATACCAAGTGGAAATGCTGAAATGGGACCAATTAAAACAGAATAGACCATGTTAAGTTAGATTTCAAACCTACAAATTTACCTTTATCAGGTGTTTTTTTATTATTATTTTTTTGTTGTTGTGTTTTCTCCTCACTAAAAGTAAACAGTTGGGAGATTTTGTTTCAAGGGAAGTGACATTTAAGCTATTAATATTATTTTTTAAACATATTCTTTTAACAAATTGAGGTTGGAACACAACATTTTCTTCTCAGTGAAATGACCCAGGACAATGCTGACCAAAGTATTAGATAAGACTAAAGTTGAGATCTAGAAGGAAAACATACAGCATTTCCACTCGGACCTTAAGGATGCCCAAATATGAAGTAGTCTGCACATAAACAGTTTGAGATAGGAGGAGATTTAGACTGGACATCAGGAAAAATTTCTTTTCATGAGGTTGGTTAAAGACCAGAACAGGCTTCCTACCCAGATGGTTGTTGTTCCATGCCCATCCGTGTTTGAGAAGCATTTGAACAATGCCCTCATTAATATTCTTTAAATGTTGGTTAGCCCTGGAGTGGTCAGGTAGTTGGAGTAGATGTTTTTTGAAGGTCCTTTCCAAATGAACTATTCTATCCTATCCTATCTAGTCTGTTCTGGAAAAGGGTTGTAAATCTCTCTTAAACAGAGATTTGAGGCAGGGAAAAGAAACTGTCAGTGGTGAAAATGAGGTCTCAGAAAGCATAGAAAAATTTGTTTGCATGCAAGACTAGGTCTCTTCTAAAGATATCCCTAAAGAAAAATAACTCACCTTCATATCAGCTGAACAAGTCTTGAAAAGATTGAACATCCCTTTTCTTTTGAGAGGAAACATTTTTTCAAAACAAAATATATTGAGAGATTCTGGCATGCAAGTCATTCTACCATATTAACTTTACAGTAAAGTTAATGTGAAAAGACTATAAAAAAACACAGAACCATGATGAACATTAAGATAGGTCAGGAAAACTATAGTTTTAGAAAAAGCAACCCTTTCAGTAAACAACAATTTAAAATAATATTTTAAAGAAATAGAAAAAACCACTGACTTTTCACACTCTGCTGAATGAAGTTCAGCTAGATCCAGACTTTTCTTCCACGTGTGGAGGGAGTGCCTTGGGGTAGCAGGACTTGAACCCAAAGCAGGACTTGAACGCAAAGACTCCTTATTGTATAATTTTTGCATACCACTTTGCTAGCTGTACATCTAAAAGTTTCTGTCCCTGTTACCTCTTCCCAGCACTTCAAGTGTTTAGAAACACAAATGCTGTTTCTTGCCTGCCCCTTGTCAGTGGCTCACAGCTACAGTAAACACCCTTGGGTCAACAGCTCCATTACCCAAATTACAAGGGTTTGCACAAGGAGGCTGAGGACTTCCAGCTCACATCCATGAGGCACAGAACATAACTTGAGAAACATCTGGGAGGAAGTTTAAGAATTAACCACATTTCAATGCCTTTTTAGCAAGATGATAAAATGATGTGTGATAATTATTCACTGTTTCAGTGACAACAGCCCTCATCCACATACCAAAACTGTACGCATACCTGGATTGCTTAGCTGTATAATATAGCCTTGACTTTGCCTTTCAAAAGCTTTTTAGGCACAGCAGCACATATTAAGGTGCCTTTTCATTAAAGCAGCCAAGGTTAGCATATCTGTGCCACTGAGATTTTCCTTCTGCCAGAGAACAATTACCTCACATATCTCTGACCTGTCATTCAGCCTTACAAAAACAGCCTCCTGCATGTGTTCCACAGAGTTTTCTAAGGGAATAACTCACTGTAGAGAGGTCAAGCCATCACTTCAGTAGAGGATCAATTCACTAGAATAATTATTTTCAGACAAAACACTGAGTTCATAGCTATGTCAACAGAGATCATTGTCTGTATTACAGCAGCTCCTCCTAGGATCTGCAACCTTGCTGTGTGGGACATGGTACAGAACAAGTGACATGGGGAGAACACATAATAAACAGGGTCTCTGTAAGGTGCCAGAGGCAGGAGACTGAAAATAAACTGTGTTTTTATTTCTGCCACCCAGGAACTTTAAGTTGTGTGCATTCATGAAGTACACAGTTTTGAAATGTCATACTATTGGGGTTACACTCACTAAAACAGAAAGCAAGAAGATACTAATGAGACGGGTCACCTGCCTACACTAACAGGAATTCTGCCTGGTTTGGTCCAGTGCTATTAATGAAATCAGGACAGGAAAGACTGGAATGGCATATGGCTGACAGATGCAAGCATGTAATTTGATGGTGCAGTGGAAAGAATTACTCAGTACATCATTATCAATTCAGTATTTTCCAACTTCTTAGGGGAAAAAAAAAGACCTCACTTCTGGTTCAGCCATCTAAAAATTAACCTTCTCATTGATGTACAGCCTGCATACGGCTTTTCAACTGCATTCTTCATGTGAAGAATACACTGTACTATACAAGAAAGTTAGAAAGTACTTCAGGAAGTTACATAGTATGTGTTCAGGTCTTGTAAATTCTGATAGATGTTTTTCCAACTTGCTCTTAAAGATCTTCACAGCTAAGATGCTATTCCACCATCTTACTTTTAGATTTTTTTCCTAATACCTGATCTTTAGCTCTGTAGTTCCAATTTAAGTTTACTGAGCAAAACCACACAGTGAACACAAAGCTTTTTGCTGTATATTTGAAGGCCAGAAATCAGATTATTCCTTCGTTCTTTGTAAAAAAAGAAACCAACGAAACAAAAAAAAAATACAAAAAGATAAAAACCTCTCGTGAAGAATCCAGCTTTCCCTCCTTATTTTGAAGCTGAAACATTGATAACCACATTCAGAGAGCAGCTTATCTGGAGATAATCAATTTTTCGCCCAACCCAGTTTTCTAAGGACCATGGTTCCCTAGTTAATGCACAAGGATTTCACGTGAAATAATGTCAAAATATCCCTTTTCTCTCAGGGCATTATCATGCTGTCCAGCCAGAACTCTAAGTTCACAGATAACTTAGCTAGAGCATTAAGTATTTAACTGCAGGCTATGGAAGAAAGCCAACAGAGCAACCATTCAAATTCTTTCCCCTCCCCCCTCTCATTATTAACATTTTTAGGCAGTGACCATGCATGCTTTCTCTTTCTTGCTCCATCTCTGTGTTATAGGATGCATCTCTTGGACAAACGCTCAGAAAAAACATGTGATGGTTGTGGCTGTGGTGTTGGTTGGTGGGGTACAACTAAACAGGTCCACCTCACTTTTTGGGCAATGCATGTCAGTCCAGTCTGTCTCCTTTCACGTAATTGAAGTTAGTACTCAACTTCCAATTTGTAATGCCAAGTGAGCAGCAGCTTGAATTCTGAGTCATCTGGCAGGGATGCTGTCTCCAAAACCGTAAGTTCAAAGTTTCATCCTTTCCACCTTTTCTATTTTTCCATCCTTTCAAATGTGGGTGGTTGTAGAAGAGAGAAAATAAAGAACTCTTCAGGTCAGAAGCGAATATACTGCATTAATTTTGTTTTCAGAAGAGCATAACCTGTATCCTTCAGTAGCATCTTTGATATCAATCTCAATAACGTACAGGTTTTCTTGCCTAGTTAAATCACATCCTGAAATAGTAAATTACAGCAATCTGAAACCATAGGAAAGGAAGTTTGATACCTGGAGCTGAGTCCAATCTTTGTTTGGATCAACTCAAATGACCTTAGTTATTTACCAAAGACAGATTTATCACATCCAGCTGGTTTAGCTTCAAGTATTTCCTTCAGTGGCAGCTAATACACACATTTAACAATGTGTATATATAAAGGATTCAAATACATGTTAATTACCTTAATACCTCTTTTCCAAAACGCAGATGTTACCCTAAACACAGCTAAATATCTGATTAAGTGACAATGTGTATCCATCCAGAATCTTACCTGCGGATAGCTAAGATGCTATTCTGAAATATTTTTACTTTCTATAAACTGGAAACACCTAAAGGCAGAGTTGCAGTTTGCATGTCTTTCACATCCTGAGGAAGCCAGATGAGCCCCTACGCTTTTTCTAGAGTGCAATGAAATTCAAACCAAAAGCAAATGGTTATCTTTTAAGGATTCTTTCATTCTGATTCAAGCAATGCAAGCAAGCCCCACATGTGCTAGTTCAGACATCCATACCTCTGAGGTAAACTGTCCGTACCATGCTTTTACTGCATCCCACAACAGCTTTTTTAAGCTGACTGCAGAAACAGGGCCTCTGCACTCCAATCCCTTGCATGGTTGCACAATATCATACTACTGTATGCAAATCCCAGCGATGTGAGATTTTTTCAGTAGTGATGTGCCCAGCCTTTCTCACTTAGGGTATCCAACTGTGTGACCTGTAGCAAACTTTCCCTGCATGACTCAAAGGCTTGATTTCCACCCTACCCATAATAACAAGCTGCCCCATAGAGATAAGATGCAGAGGAAGAAGTGGCACTGTTTCTGACTTGCTGAATTCTGCACATGCCCCCGACGCAAAGGAATGAGTGGAGGAGAGAGCCTGCAGAGTACTCTCTCACAGCTGCCTTTGTGCACTGCCTTGGATTGCAGAGGGATGGTCAGGTGTTGCTCGTCAGCTGTTACACTCTCCATGCTGAAGTAAAAAATTCTCTGACCACTGCTCACATTTTGGCAGCAATAGAGAGAAAGCAACTGAAGCTAATATCTAGATCTGAGGGACAGCCTTGAGGGAATTTTATTGTTTTGCCTTCCACACAGCAAAACAGATTAACTCTAGTTTGAGCCTGATGACTTATATTAACGTGTCATTTATCTACATACCATGAAAAAATGAAGTTAGAAAATGGCCATGTTTGGAGTCACGGGTTTCAAAGCCTGGAGATGAATCAGCAGTTTTGAAATTATGCAGACAGACAGACCAACCAAGCACTGCAACAAAACACGGCCCATGACAGCTCCCCTCTGCTTGTCTCTCCAGAAAAAGCCACCATGAACCAGAGCCAAGGCTCTTGACCCAAAGAAATCCTCAGGCATTTCAGTGGAAGTGATTCAGGATCACATGCCCTCAGGCTGAGGCTTGCAAAAAAAAATAAAAAAATAAAAAAAAAATAAATATGATGATACACGGCTGTTCAAAAGAGAACGTCTGTGAATCAACCTTCCTCAGGAAGAGTCTAAAAATCACAAAACAGAAATAGGAGTGAATCTCCATGCTTTTATCCTGAATTTGGATAATACTTCTGTGAGAGATCTGGAAAAGGCTGTTCAGAGAAATCCTCAGGAAGGCTTTCCCTGAGCCATCTCTTTAGAGGACACAGTCCTCTACTTCACCTAGTTCCAAACAGTATTTTTCTTTGAAATCGCTATCAGAGATGTCCACAGAAGGAGACAAATTCCACATTAAGCATGTAAAAGGGCTACTAGCGTTTCAGTAGATCTGCCTGCCAGAAGAGACTTGATGAAAATGATCTCTGGAGACCTCTGAACTTGCTGTGCTTATGACTTTTACATGCCATAGACCCAGCCCTCCACGCTTCACACAAGGAGCAGTGTCCTTTGGCTTTGCTGTGTCCCACGGCCCTGGTAGAAAGGACTGCTCCACTGAAGATACAACAACAGTTGTGGCAGTATGTAAGACTGCCTGGCTCCAGCCAGCTACAATATACTATGTAGGGACATGTGAGGAGAACAGCGAAATCAAATTCAGAAGCATGGGTCCAGATCAAGCTCGTCCTTGAGAATGCTCAGGCGGACGCTACTCAGCGTAGAGACATCTGCAGCTGAAAATCTGGATTCTCGTTTGTAGCCTCCTACATTCTAAAGCTTTGTCTTGAGTTCTTACATAATCATTCTTACACATACTGCCTTCTATCCTCTTTAAACATAGGCAGGGAAGAGAAGGCGAGATAACTTAAAGACTCACTTTTAAACTGGAAGCTGTCTTAGACCATGAACCACTCACATCAGCCCATAGATATCTGAAACAAGGCCAGACAAAGCTCATCCAATACCTTGTCCCAACTATTTATGCCCAGTAAGTAATGATTCAGAAATGAGTTGAAGGAGAACAAATTATATTTTATTTTACTGAAACAGGGCAGTGGCTGCATTACTTCAAATTCAAATATCCTCCCTCAGTTATTGCTTCATAAGCTGGCAGCTACGGCAAAAGGCTAAATAACTGGTTGAGTTGGATGCAACCAATGAAATCCTCCATAAAACAGGAAAAGACACAATCAAGAGTGAAAACCAAGTATAAGAAGAGTGATGCAAACTGAAATGTTTCCAAATTCACAGTATTCCAGGAGATATCAAATGGCAAGTACATGACAAGGGCATGCTTATATGCTTATCCCCCTCCCCCCCAAACCTCCCTTGAACACATTTCCCAGATGGACACTGAAAGATTTAAACATTACCACCTTGAAATTCTCATCCAAATGAGCCCAGAAATATCATCATCTAAAATAGTACTTCAGTGTAGGGGTGGTTTATGTTGGTTTTTGTTGCTGTTTGGTGGTGGTGTTTTTTTTTCTCCCCCACCATTCTTCCCCCTATTCTGGGTTACGGTCTTCAAGAGGACAGACTTGCATTTGTTTCAACAAGAACACCCAACTTCCAAAATTAAGAAAGAATACAAACCCCAAAATAGACATTGACTGAATAGGGTTTTTAAAAGGAATTTTGTAGCTCTTTGTTCATTGAAAGAGAAGATAGAGATGTTGAACATTTAAACATGTAATTGCCTAAGGGCTTATGAGGGAAGCCATGCAAGTGACTTGTTTCCAAATGATTTTAGCAGGTCTTCAACCTTGCAGCTCTTATCGAACATATGTTCAGCATGTAACACAGCAATGCTCCTCATAAAATTTAGTGAATCTTTATAGAGATCTCTCCAACACCCAGTTCCCTCTCTTTAATACCTTGGACACAGTTTTCTTTCATAAATTCAGCTAGAAATTAAACAAAACTTTACAGAGAAGTGAATGAATATTAATTTGGGGTACACATGCCCATAAATAAAAATAGAAGCCTGCTATACAGTTGGATTTCTGTTCATTTTTGTGTATTTCAGTCCAGTCTGTGTTATTAGTTTCTATTATTGTCCAGCTCTGCATTAATCAATGACGGAGCAAATACTGATTCTCTCAGACAGACAATAAGCAAGCAACTGATTTTTTGCAAGCAGATTGAGAATATAGCTTATGCTCTTTCTGCCTCTTCAAAGGCCTTCTTTAGGCTTTTTGATTTAATAAATTTCATAGCTGATGAACAATTTGGCTGCAGAATCTAAGAAAACCAAAAGCCTAAAGCATAACATTAAGCAATTCAACCATTATAGCAGCCCTTATTTAATTTCATCCTTTTAAAAAAAAAAACAAAAACAACAACAAAAAAAACAACCTACAATGTGTCTTGTAAACTAGAGAAAACTGCGACCACTATGGTAACACAATAGTTTATAAATAGACTGTTATTTTTAGAACTCTGTGTTTCTTAATTGCCAATAAACTTACCCGGTTGTGAGCACTTTGTGAAGACTCTGATGAAAGCATGCACTCTCTGAAATTCCACAGGGCATAAAGACCGTACATCACATCTTCTGGAGGGGATGCTGACAACAACTGACAGAAACAAAAACAAACCAAGATAGATATTTTTAAACGAAAGAGGAGAGGAAGAAGGAGCCCTATGAGCTCTCCCTTGCCCCCTGCTCTGCTCCACCTGGCCCAGCTGTGGACCACAGGTGTGAGGAGCTGAGGGTGCCCATCAGACCTCAGCCCTGGCTGAATTTCAAATTGCCTCCAGTGGGATCTGAATTTGTATGGGCTAAAGAGAATTCAGTTTGGATGGGAACATCCTTGTGAAAATTCCTAGAAACCAGCTTTTCCCTTCACCAGGCATAAACACCATTGCTGCAGCACGCAGCTTCAGTCAAATGGTAACATACTTTTCTCCTTAACAACAGTCATTCTGAGACAAAAAGTGTCTGTGCATCTGTGCGTCTATTCAGTCTTAAGAGGCAGACTGAAGTGACTGATGTCATAATTGTAATAAGAGAGGCCAGAAACACCAATAAAACATTGACAAGTGGAATTTGTTAGCAGAGGTTTTGCAAGACTCTTAAGAGGAAAAAGCAACAGTAATGAAGACAGATACAATTATCAAGAAAATTATTGGATGTAATGTGCTGTGCTGTTTCTTTCAGTCCACAGTACCAGTGAGATAAGTACTTCTGACTGGACCAGCATTTTTCTAAGTGGTGATGCTTCTTCTTTGGGAATGAATAACCACTGCTGAGTGCCCTGTGGCCTTCCCCTGCCTGTCTGCCCTTGGCACACTTCCACGTGCCCCTGCTGTACATCTCAGAGCCCTTTTCATTTCTCTGTGATCTTGCTGCCCCCAAAACACTCCAGACATGACTGTACCTTGGCTTTTCAAGTGCTCCCACACATTTTCTGCTAGTGGGTCTCCTCTTGTTTCTAATTCTTTCTCCCTGTTCTCTAAACTTCTTCAGCTTTACCTGAACTACCCTCTCCATTCTGTTTCTGTGACCTGACATCCAAGGATTTTTTTTTTTTAATTAGTTTTTATTTTTATTTTCAACGAGAACTGAATCACTTCCTTGGTCTGCATGGCTCAGGTTTCTTTGTACATGCTTGGTCTTGTAGTGCCCATCTAGACTCTCCATCAGTGCTCATAAGCTCCAAGATGAACTCCATATGGCCTAAGCACCAATATCCTTGAAAGCATCCAATTTCCAGCTGAGTCTGTCCAAAAGTCTGACTATTCACTTAGAATTACTCATTTATTTACTCCTTATTTTCCAGCATAGGTACTCAGATAGCATGCAAACAACTACTTTTCTCAGGAATTTGTCCAGTCCCCTAAGGCCAGATCTGTCTCAAGCATTTTCTTTGGTTTGATATGTAAGGCAGAGAGCCAATGCCTGCTTTTTGGCCAAGGACATTTCACGAGAAAATGAGCAGCAACACAGAATTTATTCAAAGTGGTAGCAAGCTTTGCACAGCTGTAAAAAGAAGTTTTATCACTATGAGTAACAGTGCCATCTGCTGACTCCCATTATAACCATATTGGGAGGGTTCCATAATAGGTAATTAAGCAATAAATTTTTCCAAAATCCAATATCTTTCCACAGAAAACAGCTGCTGTCAGGGTTTTTTTTTTACATCTTCTGATAGGGTTCTGGAGTGAAAATACTTTTTCAGTCTGACTTCTGAAGTCAAGAAATCCTCAGCAGTTTTCCTAAGGACCTAAAAGACAGCAAAGTTTTTCATTAAATATTGCTCTGACCTCCATAGGATATTTGATTCCTTTTATATCATTGCACAAAGCATCATAAAGCTTTACATAGCTCACCCCAATTTGCCATCTCTTTATGTGAGCCTGATGAATCAAGCTCCTACCTTTCCAGATGATAGCAGGGCCCTTGAGGTTCACAAACTCAAACCAGCAGCATCTGAGCTCAGCTATTTGGAAGATAAGCTGTCACTTTTAGGATAAGTGGGGGAAAAAAAAAAAAAAGAAGAGAGAGAGAAGATAGGAAAAAGATCCTGGTGTGGGGAAGCAGCATAGCTGCAAGACCTGCTGAGCTAACTCGAATCCTCACTTAAAAGATGCTATATCACATATTTCTTAGCAGTTGAGAAGAATTTGCTTTCCAGCCTGCTATTGCTAGGCTGATGTGGGCTGGCTGCAAACAGAAGACGCAATTTGCTTCTTCTTCAGATGTTCCTTTCCTGCCATCCCAGATGGCAGAATAGTATCTACAGCTCACACGCTATAGAGACCTTTTCTGGCATCACTATGTAATACTATCACAAATTCTAAAACATTATCATACCATGATACCAAGTTTACCAGACCCAAACTGGCAGACAATGCAAACATGGCAAATTTACTTGTCTAGTCTTTATTTTGTGCTAATATGACAAAGCTTGGATGGGTCAAGCGTATGTAAATAAAGAGGCTGAGACAAAAAGTGCAGAAATTATAGGGCAGAAACAGCATGTCTATTCTACCTTAAAGGTTAGATGCAGTGTAAGGCTTGTATGGTGTTATGCTTTGTGTAATGCAGCCATGTTCTGTGAATACGAGGACCACGCTGAAGGCTAGGGGTGACTGTGGGAAGGTTAATAGCAAGCACGTTTCTGATAGCTGTGGCTGCCAAGGAAGGGAAGGTTTTGGAAGAGGTTTTGGAGCCTGATTGAGATCCTGTTAGAGCGTTTATCTGAAACAATCAAATAAGAGAAGACTGAAATGAATAATCCCATTGAAGAGAGCCTTTGACTGTAAAGCCGTGCACTCCACCTTGCAAATATGTTGGAAAAGGTTCATGCCATAACCTGTTGTTCTGGGCCTGCTCCACTAGAGTCAATGAGAATTTTGCAGTTTCTTCCAGTAAGTGTAGGGCAAAACTGACACAGGGCCAATATTCATATGTTTATATTGTTTCTTCCATCTGGTGATGTGAAAGGAGGCTGTATGCTTTTCCTTCAAAATTGGAAAAGGGAACTTGGGAGGGAGATTGAACTGTCACGATCAGTTTGATGGTATATGAGGAAATAACTCTTTCTGGCTTGGCTTTCTCCCTGTCCTGTACTATTTGC
This sequence comes from Penelope pileata, assembly GCA_013396635.1. Classification (NCBI taxonomy): domain Eukaryota; kingdom Metazoa; phylum Chordata; class Aves; order Galliformes; family Cracidae; genus Penelope; species Penelope pileata. The sequence goes on from WBMW01005007.1 coordinate 1,294,232, forward strand.
AGTGCAGATAATTAATATTTATTTATTTATTTATTTATTTTTCATCTGGCTTGCTCTTTTAAACAGGAGAGGAGGAAAAGTTTCAGTGCTTAGAGCAGGTCAGTAAATCCCGAGTAAATCTTACTTGAACAGCCACAGCTAATCCAGTCAAGGGTTGCTTCATGTGGCTCTCAGGCTCCAGTAAGTACACCCCAGCACAAAATATGCCACTAGATTTTTGGTGTGATGTTTCTGACTCTTGGTCAATTTGTTACCCTCTGAATTCACTAGCAGAATTTGTTCCTGAGCATCTGCTACTTACGCAGTTCATACGTGCTCCTGTATTTCTGCTTTGGCTGACCTTGCTCTTCTATACCTTCTGTCATTGCAAAGGGAGTCTTCATCAAATTTTTTAAATTCATTTTGCATTTCTAATTCTGCTCTCTAGCAATTCCACAGTATTTCCCAGCATGGTGCAACCTGCATATTTAATACGCTTATTATGGTGTGGTCTGGGACAAGCACGCTGCTCAGGATCTTTTCTGTATTGGCACTCAGAAGACCCAGGCTGGACTGCCAGTCCATGAAATCACTTAGAGGTCTGGTAAAATGAATCCAGATCAGTCTGTTGGCAGTCAGTTGTCCAGACAATCCTGTCCAAGTTCAATTCTACCTTCATTTTATTTTTCCCACCATCATTACAACTACTATCCAAACAAAGAAATTCTTTCCTGTGGGATACCGATACCAACAGAGACTCTTTCTACAGCTTGTTGATAATTGCCTTCCCATCTTCATTTCGGTTTTTATCAGGAGAGTCATCTTCATTTCTGTGATGGAGCACATAATGCCTCTCATTCATAATTATCAATTTTTTTTATATATTTTGATAGGATGAAAAACAGATTTTACACTTTTTAATTTAACTGGCCTCTTTTAATTCCTCACAGAAAACTCCGTCCTGCTAGAGGCGTTTTCAAACTAAGCAGCTTCAGTGCTAATTTAATAAGCAATTTGAGCATGACAGAGCCATCCCCAGCGACTCCAGAACCAAAACATTTGCATCCTTTAATCTTTAAAAACTTTCTTTCTATGGTAAGCTTTACAGAGGTCCACCTGCCTGCTCATAGCAGTAAGACATATCCATGTCATTTTCTTGCCAATATCCACTTCTGTCCATATGCCTTGTTTGAAGATGGCTTCATAACATCAATTTACCTCAAGAAGAAATTGGTGAGCAGTCACAGTGGTTTTAGATATTGGTAAAAATTTTTACTCATTAAAAGAGTTTGTTTTTTTCTTGAATGAATTACGTCTGGGATTTTATCATGACCATTATTCACTTATAACCTTTTTTTGTTTTTGAACAGAAATAGAACTTCACCTCTGTGGACCACCTGCTAACATGAAGACTGCTAGAGGCTCCTTTGCATGAAGAGTGACATCAGTGTAGCTGTGGTTCAATGAATTCTACCACTGTAATGCAAACAAGCTTTCATGTAGATACCTATCAGAAATATGAGTGGTAATATTCATTACTATCTGTACACAGATGAAATTTTTCTGTGGAACCTGTATAGCAGAATAACTTCTCTAATTTCTGTGCCAATCTATTTCTCCATAGAGGACAAAAAAAGTATTCAGTAAACAGATTAGCAATAATATCTATTGCTTACCAAAATGTATATATAGTGGCTTTTGATCTTCAGAGTAGACAAAGATTATTAAAACTTCAACGCATTCTCAAAGTGAAAATTCTCACCTGGACCCAGGAGCAGATATTGAAATCATCTTCCACAACTATGGTCACCCTGTATACAGTGTACGAAAATACTAAGGCTTAGGGGGTATGAAGAGGTTCAGATGTAGGTATGGGGTTCCAGCATTCTGGAATTTTTGCCCACCATAGAGATAAAGGAATTTGGAGATAGCTCTACAGTCTTTGTTTATGAATTTTATTTTGATGACTGACTCTGTAGTTTAGATCTGTTGGCCTGGGAGGACCACAGATTGTGCATTAAGTCCCCGTATCATAAACTAGACTTATTTTCTCAACAGAATCTTGCAGTGGAGAGAATACAAAAGACAAGGCAGTAGTCAATGTGATGCTATTGTTCTGGCACAAGATTCTGTTTTATTTTTGACTGTTCAGTGAATTCTTCCTTTTGCACTTCACATTATGTGACACAGAAAGAATCAGAAAAATGATATTCTTCTCCTCTAATACCTGTGTAAGATCTTAATCCCAAAATTTCTATTTATAACACTGTTTATAAAACAGTATGAAACAGTTTAATCAAAAAGAAGAGACTGCATCTACACAGATTAAGAGTTTATAAAAAAACTATTTCAACTATCTTGATTAAGAAACTACTCAAGCTAGGAACTTCTAAGCACTTAAAACCAAATTTTATATATTTACTACATATGAAAACTCATTTAAAACTACAAAAACTTACTGCTCTAAGGTCTTTGCAACATCTCCCCCAGGCACAGGGGCACCACATTCTCACATCCTCCCTCCCTGGTGGCCATCCATGGACCTGGTGCTGCTCATTTACAAAGGCTGCTCCAAAAGCAATGCCTCCTATTTTCTTCCGTTGGCCCACAACGTCAGAGGCAGATGTTGGTGGAATGGCAGTAGAGGTTGAACCTTCCCACCAATATCCCATTCCATGTTGTTGCCGTGAGACAGATGGCAGCAGAGGGGCACTCTGACACAATGGCATCTGACATGGAAGTGCGGATGAAGCAAAGACATGGAACTGAATTCCTTCATGTGGAAAAAATGGCACCCACTGACATTCATTGACACTTGATGAACATTGATGGAGATCAAACAGTGGACGTGAGTACAGTGAGGCTGTGGTGCTGCATTTCAGCAGTGGTGATAGCAATGTGAAAGACAAGCCATGTTCTGGATGGCCATGCACACCATGAAATGAAGAGTGTCTTGATCAGCTCATCTGCACTAGTCAGCTAATGATGATGACTATGCTGAAAAATAGTGTTTTGTAGCTATTTGCTCTATCAAATAGTGTATCTGTTTGTATCTTTGCATCTGGTGTAGTTTCCTAGGTGGGAGCTGTGGAGTGAAGCAGGAGATCGTGCAACCATGGAGGCAAGACAGAGAGGCCATGTTCATATCTACCTGTTGTTCTAGTGCTTTTGCTTCACTGGAATTCAGCAGTACTGTCCACGCAGGGAAGTTAGCTGGCTGTTCTGTTTGAATGCCATGTGCCAGAAGGGCTTAACCTTTGGAGCAGGGAGCATCAGAAGCTGTATGCAGCAAGGAACACCTATGGTACTGCTTGCTGACTCCTCACTGCAGACAGCTTCTGACGCAGCCTCTCTCTGAGGCAGCTTGGGCCTCTATTTTTGTCCCTTATCATTTGCTAGTAAAGTTGTGAATATAAGATTATTTCTTTACATGTCAGCAATACCCAGTGATTATTCCCCTGCTCACTTATAACTATTTAGTAGCTGAATCACTTCCTAGCCAGCAATTGTGAGCTCAGAGATGGAAGCATCTGTTCACACAAACTGAGGTGTGGGAACAAATTAACTCTAGGCTGGAGCGGGGCGAGGGGGAAGGGGAAGATCCATTTTAAACGATTATCTCAAGACCTAAGGCAGCAAAATGCCACACATCACTCTGTGATGCTGTCTGATAGGGACTTCTCAAAATCACACAGGAGAGGTTCTTGAAATCACTAATAAAAAAAATCATGAACAACAGAAAAGCTGCAGGGTTGTAACTTATTGCTGTCTGTTGCCAGTCCATCTCAGTTTTTCATTCTGTGGCTTGGCCTAAACAATTCATCAAATTCTGTGAGTATGCATGGCAATATGATTTGATTGTTCTGGTGCAAAAATGCTTTCAAGGGTGTGAGGTGATTAAGGACTCATCAGTTTGAATTTGCTGGGTTCTGATGGCTGAGGTGCCCCTAAGCCTCTGAGCCGCTAAACATAAAGCCCTGCTGTTTTCATTCTTTTTTTTACTCTCTTCTATGGCTGCTCACTGTATTTCCTAAATGCAACAGACTGCCTCTCAGCATCCAAGCGAGCTTCCCCACCTCCTTCTCTGATGGAAGCCTATTCAAGAACAGTGCCCACAAGCTTTCCTCAAAGCTGTTATACGGTCCAGTAAAAGCTTCATGGACAAACACACAATCAGCCATTTAAAGTGTCTTTTCCAGGGGAATACTCTGCATTCCTGATAGCAATTTTCCTGAGGTTAATTAGAATATGTCCAATGCTCATTGTACTTCTATCATCACAGCTTCCCTGCAAGCTCCTATAAAGCAGCGCAGACCTTTACAGCTCTGACTTCTGACAGGGACAGCTTCAGACTTGGCAAAGGATGAGCAGGGAGGAGAAGGAAAGAGGAAAGAGGAGAAAGGTCAAGCCTACAGCAGAAGCAACAGTGAGCATTTGTAGCCTTGCAAAATTCATCCCAGAGCTCAACTCCTGCAGCCTTTCACACAAAATTCTGCCCCTGTAGATTTGTGCAAATCCTTGTACACCCCGCTGTGTGTCCCACAGCCAGTGCTAGATAACAGAAAAGACCTAGCCTCCAAAAAAAAAAACAACCCCCATGAGTTCCCCTCATTCATTTTTTTTTTCTTTTTTTTTTTTAAAAAGGTCTCGGGATCTGATTTTGCAACTTGTTTCTCACAACGTGCTTGATCTGGACAGCTTCCGGCTCTTTTAAAAAATATCCCCATGTACCCTTTAGTGCGTAATTGCCCTCACCAGTGCCTATGTGTCAGCATTCCTGCAGTCTTTTATAGCTACATGCATTAGTTTCAACAGTGGATGGTTGACAATTTCTTGCGATAGTGTAACATCTCTGAATCCACAGGAACTATAAACAGACATTTTACAGTGTGGTTTGGGCTTACATTTGTACGCATGGTGCTTTGGGCCTCTGGTTAGGTTTGCTGCCCTCTGGACACCAAGAGTCAGAGAAAACCGTTGTGCACATACATACTGTGACGCAATTAAGTTACCACATATTTCCCTCAAGTTTAGGAACAAGAAACAAGAAATTAAACGTTGTCCAACTGTTGCTGTTTCTAAAACCACAGGAAGAGTTGCACACACAGCTGACTCTGAACATATTTTCATAGCAGTTCCTGAAAAAAAAAAGGGGAAGAGCCAAGGACTGTCTTTTTGTCCAGATAAGGGTTCAGGAAACAGGAAAGTTGAGAAAAGGCGCAGGCAATGCTGCCACCCTTCATGGGGAAGTTAGCAGGGCCCAGGGCCACTCGGGTGCAGGAAAAAGATGTAGTGGCAGCACTACAGAGTCCAGAGAAACCTTTAGAGGGGATGGATTTTCAGCCCATGCTTCAAAGTGAGATTGCACAGCTGTAAGGTTTGGTATTGGAGCGACATCCCCATGGTGGATGAGTGTTCGGCATGCATTAGGACTGGAGCTGAAAAGTTACTGCAGCTTACTGTCTTTCTTTATAATTAACTGGCTTATGAGTAAAATAAACTAAAGGATATGAAAACTAGATCTGTCTTCCTTCAGCCAGCCTCCCAGCAGGCTGTACCTTCAGTAGCAGTACAAATGCCTCTTTCCCTGGCTGATGACTTTAGAAAGAATAGGGAAAACAATTTTGATAGCTTCACCTTTACAATAAATTTGGATTAAATTGGCTGAACAATGAAAAGGTGATGGATAGAATCACTGATCAACTTGTAGGCACCTAGGCCTTGTCTCTACAGAAAATTAAGCTGTCCTCGGTACAACACAGGTATTTGAGTATATTCCAAAACTGAGTCAGAGCACCTGTAAAAACACACCTGAGTTTCAATATTGTCCTCCACATCGGTTCAGAGCTGCAGACAGACTGTTTATGATGCTCAGATAAAGAGTATCACAGGAGTTTTGTGAATCAGAGAGGGAGGGCTTGAAACAACATCTTACAGGATGGGACTGCAGACAAGTATTCCTGAGCTCCCATCAGCTGGTGCAGGGAGGTCAGGCACCGGGGTGAAGTCAAGGGAGAAATCATAAATTCTTTGCAGGCTTTTTATCAGAGTCAGAAATGTAGGTAGGGATTTCATAGAGGATTGGTATTATTATAAGCAAAAAACAATTTCACTGGCACCTAAGTACTTAGGTGTTTGTTCATCTTTCACTCTTCATATAGATAATTAAAAGATCTTTAGATAAACAGTTAAATTACTTGCCGGAGAGCTGGTAATTTATGTGATAATCACCCTCACTATTCATATTCAGTTGATTAAACTCTAGAAGAAGCTGCATGAATTGATAACTGTAGGTCCTCATGCTGGGTGGGGTACTCACCAGCCCAAAGCATCAGCCACACCTGTGATCGCGTACTCTCCTCCACATCCCAATCTGACCCTTGGCTCATAAGCCTGCACAAGCGACAACCACCAGTGACAGTCATGATGGCTGCATCCAGCTCACATCGGACTCTGGGGAGGCAGGTAACAGCACAACAGCCAAGGGCTAATGGAGGATGCACCAACAAAAGTACCAACCAAAAGTGCAGCACCAGTACACCAACAGTACAGTACACCAACCAAAGTACAGCTGGTGTGCAAATATTACTGTAAGTTATCTTACTCCACAAATAGGGAACAATCCAGAGTCCATTGATCTCCCTCTCATGGCAGTAGGCTGCATGCCAGGATCTCCCCTGGAGTAGAGATGCCTCCCAGATTTGCTCAAGGTTGAGAGATTTCTTACCTGTGACTAATAGCATGCTGAAACTTTGCAAAGTTGCATCTTTGATTGATTGTGCAAACAATCATTTAGACATGAACAGTTGACCAAGTCTGGGACAAAGATTGGATCCAGCTGCACCCAAACTCCTCCGAGAAGGAGCTTGGAAAGCAAGGAGCCCACTCTGAACCTCACAACTCAACAGGAGGGTCTCCCAGATGATTTCATCTGACCCTGTCACGGAATTGTAGGGTTTGGAAGGGACCTCTGGAGATCCATCAGTCCAACCTCCTGCCAAAGCAGGCTCCCTACAGCAGGTCACACAGATAGTTGTCCAGACAGATCTTGAATATCTCCAGAGAAGGAGACTCCACAACCTCTCTGGGCAGCCTATTCCAGTGCTCCATCACCCTCACTGTGAAGAAGTTCTTACACATATTGGTATAGAACTTCCCATTTCCCCTTGTCCTGTCCCCACACACCACTGAAAAGAGACTGGCTTCGTCCCTTTGCCTTCCCACTGCCCTCTATGCAGTAAATAGCTAAGCGTACTTTGCCATTGAATCTTGTTAAATCACTGTCTTATTTACTATTATACTTTGTTAAATCACCATATATCAAGAAAACATATTGTTGCTTCTCTCCCATGAGTGCAGTGCATCATTCATTCTGAGACAGCTCTCTAGCATACCAGCAATCACCAAGTGAAGAAAGGAAAAAAGGTTTAGGGAATAAGAGAGTCACAGCCTCGGTAGACCCCATAAATCTTTTTCATCAGGAAAGGAAAAATTGCAGTCTCCCCTTGTTATGTTAGGAAAGGTTAACAGTTAATGAAGCCTAGAGAGCTTGCACTGATAAGCAGAGCTAGAACAGTACAGTACAGTCAGAAGAGCAGCAAAATCTTTATCAGTTCTCAGGAAGCCTGTTGTTAAAGAGATTGTTTTAGAATTAAATTATATCAGAAAAGCAAACAGGAGAGTTTAGGAGCTAATGCCAAAACAGTATCAGACAACCTCCTGGTACTTCTGCTGTAAAAATGCTGTGGTTTCCTCTGTCCAGATTAGACACGCCACAACTGTTTCTGCTCCCTCTGAACCACCATCAACAATAAGGAAGACAGCAGAAAGCCACTCTGAGATGCTTGGACGTTTTGAGTGTGCATTTGGAGTTGCAGAAGATGATCACTGGGCATTTTAAACCACTTCTGGACTAGCCTTTTAATGAGTATTCCTCATCCAGCATCCTAGCCGGACAGGGCTTGGGAGCAAAGTTTAGTGCTGAAGTGTGCCACAATAAAGAGAAGGCTAAGATGCTAGTGTTGCTGGCAATTCAGTTTATATTGGTGAAACTCATATTGGATCACACATACATTACATATTGGTCTTCAGAGAAGAGGAGATGAAGGGATTTCAGTTGAAATTCTCAATCTAATTTACTTCTGCATTTAACAACATTGTATATATTTCAGTACAGTGAACAAATCTAAGCAGATGCCAGGAAGGATCCTCAGTTAATTTATTTCAGTTGTTTCCTGCTATGTTGCATTAGTTCATCTGGGGAAAAAGAAGACCCCGTGGGCACTATACAACTGAACAAAGCAGTTACTATGCCAGTAAACTTTGCTGGAACAAGTTTTTCCACCAGTATAAAACAAGGAAAGCTTAGGTTCCCCTAGATGAGTGTCATATAATCCCCAAGTGCCCTTGCCATGGTAATTCTTGCTTTGAATATCTTTCCAGTATTCCTATCATGGAACACAAAACACTTCCAGCACCACATGTATTTTACTCCTCCTTTCACGAGTGGAGATAGCTGTTTACATTTGCCTGTCAGACATTCCTTTCTTCTAACTTGACATCAACTTATCACAGGCTAAAAACTGCCTACGCAACTAAAAGAAAATAAGATTCTCCTGTTCTTTTTAAGATCTAAACATAAGCTGGACAGTAAGTACTCCAAGTCCACCTTATCACGTGTAACAGTAAGAAGTTCCAAACTCTCACAACTACACCATGTGTCTCATCCAACTATACCACTGTTTTATCTGGAGCTGGGGGCTCTGTTCCACATCGTTTCCTGCCCCCTTCAACTCCTTCCTTATGCTACTGCTTCAACTGCAGCTCTAACTTCCTTCTGCTTCCCTCTTTTGTGCTGCTACTGCAGTATCTTTCCAAGCTCCTGATCTCTCAGCTCTCTAAGCAGGTACTGCTCTCTCTCAGCATCCCTACACCCCCTAATCTGCCTAATCTCTGGCTGGCTGACCCTTATCTAAGCAGGGGGCAACCTCCACCCCAAGTCCACCCCTTCCAGTCACAGGGGAGCACAGGTGTAAACGATCTGCCTGTGCTTATGAGGCCAACCACACCCCTTCACCAGGTACTCAATCATCAGTTCAAGCTGTGACCTAGCAGCTCACCTACATCATGGAATCACCAAGGAGCACAAAACATCTCTTACCTGAGATCACTTGTCATTGTTACAAGCAAAGTAAATTTTGTCAATTAGTCAAGTGCGTTTTATCAAAGTAAACGGTTAAGCAGTGGAATAAAGAATTAGAAATAACAGATAAGAAATAAAGATGAGAAATATCTGTGGATTCTTGTCTTCCCTTAATTTTGAGATTCACATTTCTTCCCTCTTCTCCCATGTTTCTCTTAAAATGTATTTCCATTGCGTTCCTTAGAAGTAATTTATGGGAAATATTAATTGTGAAACATCTCACTTGATTCATTACTTTTAATACGCTCTGCATAGGAAAAAGACAATAAATGTTATGGATAGTCTTCTGTTAGTACTTCCAGTTCCCATTTCAACTTCTACACCTGATTCAGAGATTTCTCTCCTGCACCCAGCATCCCTGCAATCTCTCTTTGCCCTTTCTGTGCCCCTTTCCATTCTGCAGCCTCACTGCGTCTGATCCCATCCCACCACTTCAGCTATGTTTGGTCTCTCGGACAAAAAGCAGGAACTAACTGAAGAAGACAGGAACAGTGTATGTAATGACCAGCCAACCAGCAGCTGTCTCTAGGCCGTGAGACATTGGCTATGGCTTGCCTTTGTGTCTACACAGGTCCTAGTAGGGTATCAAGGGAGGTGATCCTGTCCCTCTCGTCTGTGCTGGTGAGACCTCCCCTGGAGTACTGCATCCAAATGTAGAGTCCTCAGCACAGGAGAGACATGGACCTGTTGGAGCGTGTCCAGAGGAGGGCCACAAAAATGATCCAAAGGATGGAACACCTCGCCTATGAGGACAGGCTGAGAAAGCTGGGGCTGTTCAGCCTGGAGAAGAGAAGGCTCTGGGGAGACCTGAGAGCGGCCTTTCAATATCTTAAGGGGGGCTACAAGAAAGAAGGGGACAGACTCTTTAGCAGGGTCTCTGGTGATAGGACAAGGGGAAATGGTTTCAAACAAAAAGAGAAGGGATTTAGATTGGATATAAGGAAAAAATCTTTTACGATAGGGGTGGAGAAGCACTGGAACAGGTTGCCCAGAGAGGTGGTGGAAGCCCCATCCATGGAGACATTCAAGGTCAGGCTGGACCAAGCTCTGATCTAGCTATAGATGTCCCTGTACATTGCACGGGAGTTGGACTAGATGACCCTTAAAGGTCCCTTTCAACTCTAAGGATTCTATAATTCTATGATCTTTGGCAAAAACAGTAGGGACTTAATATTTTTGAGATATTATCCCTCAAGTCCTTTGCCAAATTTGACTGAGGTAAGGCAGCTGATAGAAAAGAAGGGGAAGGGAAAGGGGAAGGATGGACAAAAAGAGACAGGTAGAGCTGTCATATTATCTTTGCTTTTTTAGGAAAACAGACTGTCTACCATTCTCAGTCAACTCTGAAGACAATACATCCTCAGATGCTGTGTTGTGGTTGGTTTGACTTCTCCTCTCCAACAGTCTTACTGAAAGTGAACAAGCAGAGGAGAGGCAGTTTAATTAGCCACAGTGAAGGATGGGAAGAGAAGACTCTCTGAAACTCGATCCACCCCACATTCACCTTTGCAGCATTTGAATGAGATGCAACAACGAATGGGCCTTAAAATAGCTTTCATATATACTAATGATCCCAGTCTGACTCCAGTCACCACAGAAGTGCTTTATAGTGCAAAAACATAGTGTTTGGTGGCATGACAAATACAAGATGTCAGATTCTGGTTGCACAGATATTCATTGTTCTGTTGCCATTAATACTCCTAATCTATGGCAATGGATGGTGCATTAATAACACACAAACAAGAGGATTACCACCAGAAAGGCACCTGCTCCCTGTCCCCACAGCGACTGCCTGTTCTCCTGGAAAAGAAATGCTCCAAAAAAAGTCCTTTCAGGGTGCATGGAGGAGCTCTCACTTGTACGTGATCAGAGTCAGAGTGTTTGGAAACATCAGCTATCTCAGCATTTAACCACACCGGTCTGTCTCTCTCATTATAGGGACAGAGAGGTAAAGATGAAGGAAGCCAGTTAAGTTCCCTGTAGGCATCTGGGAAGGGAAGGACTTCATTCCACTGGCCAGTTATTGCTCTGAGGGCAGTGGGCACCCCTGGCATGTGCAAAACAGTTCTGCACGGCTTTTCTTTCCTGTCATGGTTGCTCTTGCATGCCTGTAGCCCAGACTTCTTCCTGTCACCCTTGGTCTGGCTCTGGCTGAGATGAATCACACACTCTTTGCATACTGTGCATCCCCAGGCAAAATATCTCATGGAAAAGCAACCTCAGTTTAGTCACAGTTTGAACTAGATCCACTCAGGCACATGCTATAGGGGGGTTTTGTTGATTTGTTTGTTGCATATATACTGGTTGTTAATTTTTATTGCTTGTAAATTTTGTCTCTATAAAATCTGTGTGAAAGCTGGACTACCACGTTAAAGGAAAGTTACCAGATGGGGAAAATATGGTTGATTAAAGTGGCTGTTTCCATGTTTGCTCAGTGTTGTGACACATCTTCACATTGAGTAAGGTGATTGGCAGAGAAAAAACAGCAGTGAGCACTGATGAGTGTATGCGTCATGTAGAAATGCCTGGAGCTGACTCGGGTTTGGGTTTTGCAAACTTCACGGAGCTTCTGAGTCTGATTTATTACAGATTTTGCTAGGAAAAAATATAATAAAAAAGTAAGCGTTACAGTTCCTTTCGACTACGGAATGCAAAATGAAGAAAAAGCAGGAAGACAGTCTCAGAGAAGGAATTAAGGTTATTGCAATATTAGAATTATTCTATGGTGCATACAATCCTACTTATTCCTATTACCCTCTTTCTTTCTATTACAGGAAGGAGAGATTGTTTTCTAGTTAACCCTGGAGGTTTGGGCTGACCTTCCAGATCTAACACAGATGTTGAATATGATCTCTAAACCACCATGTCAACTCCTCTTCCTTCACTATCCCCTCTGTAAAATGCAGATAACACTTCTTCCCCTTTAGTCTTAAATCTTGCATGCCTTGTGCAAGTTATTCTATATATGCATGTGCAGATATGTAGAGAGATCTAGGCAGATGTATACAGGCTGCTCCCAGTCAGCTCTGATTTTTCTGGCCTCTGACTGGTGTTATAAAGTGAGAATAAACAGCTTTTAGTAGGGAACAATATGGTGGCCAGCTCCTTAGCTCACTTACAGATCTGCAACTGGACACCAATAAGAGCTGAAAGCAGTTGTTCCCATGATGTCCTGCAGGTAGCAAGCAAAGATACAGTGGATAGGTTTCAAGATTTGCACCTTGGGTTTTTAATGTTTTCAAGAGGGCTTTTTTCCTTAGATAGAGATAGGAACTCTACTACCCACAGCTGCTGGGATGGAAAGACCAAACAGAGCTCTGCTGAAACTGCTCCCTGTGCACAGGATCCACCGCACTGGTTACTCTTGCACTGTTGGATACCTCAGCCCAATGATCCAGAATGATGCTGGCAGCCGGCCCCAATCTCACTGCATTGCTTCTGGCAAGCACTGCTTCAGTCCCTGTGGGTGCTGTACCAGCCGCTGCTTCTCCCGCCACATGCCCATCCTGAAAAGCCAGTTCTTCAGACTTTCAGCCTGTACTTAGTCATCTTCTCCCCTTGTCAATTACCTTGGTGGTTAACTTATATGGGAAGTTAGGCATCTGGCCAACCCTGGGGGATCCAACTGAAAACAAAGGGTCTTACTCCCAGGTCTCTGCATTTGCATCCAGTTACTGCAACTGTGACTAGCGAAGCTCTATGGGGAAAAAATCTGCTCAAATAAAAGGAGCAAAAATGTGCCAGGAGCTCTTGCAGGGAACACCTGCACAATGAGAAGCTTCTCTCCAACTGCATCAAAACCTGGGCTAGACATGCCCACATTGTGCAACAAAAAGCTCTTCAGTTGGACAAGATGAGATCACAAGGTAAATCTAGATGGTGATAAGATGTGTCTCAGAAGATTACCCACAGCGAATTTCCCACAGCTGTGGTAATGAAATGAAGATTAACTGAGAGACTACGGAGGGGCCAGACCAGCTTTTGAATTTCCTGAACAAAAATCAAAGTCAAGGAAGGACAAACAACCCAGAGGCTACTACAACGCTAAGCTGACATGATTACCTATAGACCTCCCTGTATAATATGAGAGACTTTTGCCATTCAGGCAAGATGGCTGTGCTGGTACCCGGGTAGAAGTCCCCTGCTCCCAGCCCCAGATGCAGCAGCAGCACCCCCAGCCAGAGGCAAAAAGCAGCCATGGGGGCTGGTGTAAGTGCAAAGGGTGTTTCTGATGAACACAACTTTCTTTTCATTTCTCTCACCAGGATTCGCGTTCCCCAAACCTCGCTTGATACCTACAGAAGTGTTCCACCTGGCAGAAGGCTTTGCAGTGTATCACCATTTACAGAGGACCAAGCAACAAAGTACAAAACTTGGTGATGAATTTTATTTTAAATATTCTTATAAATGGCAGAATAATCAGACTTGCTCTGGCTTGATAATTTATGAGCCAGCTGACAGGCAATAGCTTAATAATATTCCCTCAGAGAGCATGAAGTGCTTTCTGCCAAAATGAACAGTCCTTCAGAGGTTTTATAACTTTCCTAAGCGAGGCTTTTCCTCTCGGGCTTATTAGTAAAGGCTTTCTGCCTACTCGGGGCATGCTCTGAGGGGAAAAATATGGTACGGGATAATTTCTGTATAAAAATATGAAATACAATTTGACTGGGCAGCATGATGTCAGGCAAAATATTTCATTTCAAGGGTGGCTTTGCCATGACAGCTGTTGAATACTTTCATGTAACCACTGGCCAAAAATTCAATCAACAGGGTATCCCCTTTTTGGGCTTGCTTTGCAAGGCCTGGCATGCAGAGGGCAGGCATCTTCCCCCTGACAGCTCTCCATCAGTCACTGAAAATGTAGCTAAGGTTTTTGCTTTCCGCATCACTCTAATGGTGCTTCTTCTGCTGGTGGACAGTTAACAAAAAAGGAAAAAAAGAAAGTCAATTTTTGGATTGTTAAATATTCATTAGCTGATGAACTTTGCAGAAAATTTAGAGATATAGAAAATTTATGTCCGAAATGAAATGTACATCCAAAGCACAGCATAAACTACTACAGCATTTGGTCCTAGAGTTGAAGACGTGACTCAGCACTCTTAAAACCATTCTGTACTGCCACGCTTGTTCTTTCCCTGTTTCCAGGAGTGGCAGCTTTCTGAAGTGACCCTTCTGGCTGCAGCCCCACAGGGAGCCCAGGGCCAGCACCCTAGACAGGTGGCTTTTCTGCAAGCGTCCCTTTGTGGCATTTGGGAGAGCCAGGCTGAGGCGCTGTGCAGACCACAAGACAGTCCAGGCACTGCAGCTGTGGATGTGTGCCATGTGTCCAGAGGTCTGCACAGCACCTGTAGACGGACAAACAGCCTGATTCTGTTCCCATGTACAAATAGCATAACCGAAGTGGATGAATTTTTTCTTCTTTTTCCAAAGTTGAGAGCACAATCTGTTCTGTTGCCAGATCCATTTAGGCTACACAGATAAAGATTTTGCAAAAGATCCTTGACCTTGTCACAGTGTTTTCCCAATCTTTACTGAATTTCAATGAAAAGAGACACGCTCTGCTGGGGAGCAAATGGGAGAAGGAGAATAGTGTCACTCTGGTGCTAACAGCAGGTAAAATACTGAAGTGAATAAAAACATTCAAGTTGCATTTGAGTTTTACAGCAACACAGGAACTGATCGAATGCACACATCTTTTGATGGAGGCCTCTGCTTGCTCACTCAGAAAATGAGGGAAGTACCAGGGATTACCTTATGGTGAATAATGCTCCTCACATTGACAGTATCCTCAGTTTCAACCAGCTCTCATGCCCTCATTAGCAGCATTCTTACTGGGAAGAAGTAGTTCAAATCCCAGATAGACAGCATGTGACAATCAGAGCGTTCTGCTTCAGCTCAGATGAGGGAAAATCCACATGGTGCCTTCACCATTGCTTTCCTTTTGCCACATTTTGTACACAGACAAGGGACTAGCCCAGCCTCTTGGCCCACCCCTTCAGCATTTCTGCAGCACAGCTGAGTGACATCTGTCTTGTGGCAGCTTGCTCAGTTGAGCCAAAGTCCATAGGACTGCTATTCCCACTCACCAGCATTGCAATGGCCCCATCCTCCTAAAAATACATTCCTTTCTAGCCTGAGAATAGTATGTATGAGGTGTTCGGTTTTTTGTGGATGCTTTTTTTTCCTGATCTCATTTATTTCCCATCACTGTGCCTGTGATTACTTTCCCTCAAAACCCTCTCTCTCCCTCCAGCCAGCTTGCCTTGCCTAATTCCTCCTGAGACATTATCAGCTGGGATGATGAGCAGCTGAGCTCCCCGTATTACTGCTGACGCAGGCAGGCTGGCAAAGGAGGCAGTGAGCTCTAGCCTGGCGGGGTCAGCTTTATGGCAGTGGGGGAGGCTGATGGGCTGGCACACAGCAAGAGCCTGTGGCTGCTTGTCACTGTCCCCTTCGGTGCATGGGTACAGGGGAAGGCCCATGTGCTGCTCTGCCCTCTGCCCGCCAAGCAGCTCCTGGCTACCTGATGGGTCTGAGCCCTGAGCCCTGTGCACTCTGTTATGCAGCCAGCTGGCAGTTTTGCAAAGGGATTTAAGGCCTTTTATTAGCTGTTTTTTTTTTTTTCCCTTGCACACACCCTTAGGATAAAGAACTGCATGTGCTGTAAGTGCATCAGGCTGCTCTAGCAGAAAACACTGTGTGGCTGCAGGAGGTGAAACACCATCTGAAGCAAGATGGAGCATGCCCTGTGCTTCTCTCCATAGGAGGGCTTTGATTAGATCCTCACAATTTTGCCACATTTGTCCTGGGATAACAGCAGCTTCGGGGTCAGGAGCAAAACCAATGAGCAGCCAGGGACATCATCTGCTTCTGTTGGCTCAGAAGCCTCACCAGCAGCTGGCATGCTCTGTGTTTCTGACACAACACACCAGCGGTCAGAGCACATCTAGAGCCACTGGTGGCATGCACAGAAAGCACCACATTTCTGGAGGAGGAGGAGGGTGATGATCCAGGCCCCAGTTTCATGTACCTTTTCCAGCAGTGGCTGCTGGCAGCAGCACTAGCATTGCCATAGCTCACTGGGCAGGAGGCAGTGGGTCAGGTGCTCTGCGTAGTTAGTGGGTCAAGGTCAAGTGTCAAAGAAGGGAAAGAGCACAGAGGCAAGAAATAGGCTTGTGGCAATTATAAGAAGGGGTAAGAGTGCGAAAGGAATTCTACCCTGGGAAAGGAAGTGGAGCATCCTTTGCTTTGTCCATCAGAGCATCCTTTCCTAATGGAGCATTCTTTGCTTACAGCTTCAGTGGCAGAACTAGACACATGCCTTTTTATAAACACAGAACTGCTTTTCTTGCACTGACCAATTGGCAAGGCACACGTGAAACAAAGCAGCCCCAGGGGTCAGAGAGATGAACTGTGCTTTTTCCCTTGATGGATCCAAAGTGCTGTCAGGCATCTGTCATTTTTGGGGTGTGAGCCCTCCCCAGAGAAACAGCTGAGTTTAAAGGAGGGGCATAGGCCTGAGTCTCTTCTCCACGGGCATCACCTGCTGACCACGTTCCAGCAGGAGGGAAGGCTGCCAAGAAGCTGTGGTTCCAGGATTCACACTGCCCATGATGAGATCAAGGAGATGTGGCTGTGTAGCTTTCATTCCTCCATCTCCCGGCCCCTACTTGACTGTCCTGATTTTAGCACTTGGGTTCTTCCTCAATCCTCAGACCTTGGCATCCACTGAAATTTAAGGAAAGTTAACCTTTGTCCTGGAAAAAGAGCGAGTATCCAGTTTTACACTTGAAAATGTACATAGAGCACGCTCAAGTGGATCCCAGCTGCAGAAATGAGTTTACAGTGTCGTGTTTTCTAGGTGACTTGTGGGCATTCACAAACCACTTCTTCTCCAAAGGCTGGCACAGCACCTTGAGCTGGGCCTGGTGCATTGAAATTGCCATGACAAAGTGTCACAAATCCAAATCAGGAGAACTGTATATAACCAGCCAGTACTTTTCTTCTCTGCTGAGCTGTCTTCCCTGTGTTCCTCTGCTAGTCATGATCCTGGTGAGGTAGTATTTCTTCTTCTTTTGTTTTTTACTGACTAAAAGAGAACTACTATGTTTATGCTCTGCTTCACTAATGAATCTTGATCTGTGTGTGAAAGAAGGCAAACAATTCCGGGAGAAAATCCTCTCTAAAAGCTTCAGTGGTCTATTCCTGCACTGAATGCTGTAAAACTATACAATATAACAAATAAATAAAGCTTTAAACAGCACTTTATCCTGTAAAATCCTCACTTTACTCCTGAGGAGCAAGGCTGATACTGGTGGTCATTGTACCCAGCCAGACATACCCTTTTGCATCTCATTGCAGAAACAGGGAAACCTCAGGCAGAGAGCCATTAGCGTCTGCTGCTTGCTTAACTGTAGTTGGCTCGTATTATTTTCCATCAGCCTGTGTAAAATAAAAGCCACAAGGACAAAAGCTAAAATAAGCGTTACTACATACATTCTGCATGAGGTTGTTAGAGCACAGCAGAAACACAATGTGTTGCCCAACGCTCCACATGGAAACTGTTGGGCAGACGGTAGCCTCTGAGGTCTAACCTAGTGGGTTTGTTTTACCTCCAGGTGACTCCCGTGCCTCTCGGAAAGGATCTGACTGCCCCACTGCTGGCTGCAGGTAGCAGAAACGTTGAAGTCTGAGGTCAACCTGGAGTCTCCTCTCCATGTGGGGAGCTCCCAAGGTGCCTGAGATAATGGAAGTTGCTGCACACTGGGAAGCCACACTATTTACTTGCAAAAGTAAGAAGATGAAAAAGAATGAGTTGATTACAAATTGCAGGAGATCTTCTACCAAGACAAGAAGTAATGTGCATTCAGTGAGAGATTTTCTCCTGCTGAGCTGTAGCTTATGGCTACGGATTGGTGAGAAGGCATTTGGTGGTCAGAAGTCCGAGGCCACATCCTGCAAGACCCCAAACTCGATGTGAACTCAATGTCATGCCTCCCATCCAAAACCACTTCCAAAAAGCCACAATGCTTCCATAGTATTACTGCTAATGTCCAAATTATGGTCTGCAAAGCCAGGAGAACTCCTTGTCACCCAGGGCTCTCAGGAGACAAAAACCACTCCCGTACGCAAGTGCTCAAATGTCACAGGGAAACATGCTGCAGCCACTGCTGCAGTGGAAAGCATTTTATTGGGTGCTCTCCATTCTGTTTCAGTTCTAAATTGCAAGCATTTGATAGTTGATTTTGTACAGAGTAGTCAGTTAAAACAAACCCTGAGATTAAAATGGTGACATGGCTTCAGATTAAAACAGCCCTCACTGTGGCAGAAAACTACAAAGGATACATGAAGGTATAGAACATGGTACCTCAGGATGGTTGCAACCACATTGTTAAAAAATGCCCTTGAAGAAATGGCCACATCCTTCTGACTTACTGATCGGTGTGGATATGTGTGCTCATTGATGCCCCAACGAAAGCTGAGAAAATGAAAGGGTGCAGACTCCAGCTCTCCCTGAGAGAGGAGAATTCAGGTTGTCTTAGTTTCTAAGCAGCCCTGGATGGCAGCCCCAGCCCCTTCCCTTCCATCGATCTGAACAGGCTGTTAGGGCTGTGCAGCAGCTCCCTGGATTGCACTTCCACAGATCGGCTTGTGAGAGGAGAGATTTATGGTTTTTACAGCTCAGCAGCTGATTATAGAGATAATGGGGGCAATTTGTCAGCAAGCTAACCTTTACAGAAACTTCCTAATGTGAAGATCTTCCTCTCACATTGTGCATCTTAATATGAATAATGATGGTCTCATGAATGTTGCTGTTTCAGGTTTTCCCTGGTTTATGGTTTTTGTTTCCTTTTTTTCTGCAGAAATTGAAAGCTCTTTCTCAAACATGTCCCCCCACTATATGAGCTGCACTGCTGGCCAGGAAATTAACAGCTTCATCCACAATCGATACACAGAGTTTTCCTGGGTGTGTAATACTGTGGGTAAGGAGATGAAGATAGATTTTTCCTGGGTAAGCTTTCCACAATACACCTGAGTGTTTACGTGTCTTGCAGCAAATCTACTTACCTCCTTTTATTCACAACGATAATGAAATCAATTAATGATATTTTACTCATCTGCCCAAAAACTAATAAGGAGAAGATTTATAAGCAAGCAGAGTGTGCTTGACAGTGAATTGCCTTACGGGGACTCCAGAGACTTGCGCCAGCCTCCGGCTCTACCAGACCAAAAAGCCTTATTAAGACTTTCACAGTGCTGGACAAGTCTGAAAATACTCCAGGTTACCATCAGTCCCCCTGGGCTTCACTTTGTTCCTGCAGCAATGGAACAGAGCAAATGCTGTGTGTTTGATTTGTGCTATTACCATACAGAAGGGAAGCTGGTCCGTGCTGCGGAGCCAATTTATTGGAACAGTTTGTTTACTTCCGGAGAAGCAGTTTTGCCTATGATGGCCCAGTCTCGAGCACAGCTCCTGCTGACTTTGGTGGGAATCTGGTGTGAGTCAAAAGTGGAGGCTCAGTAGTGCTCTATAGAGAAGCATGATCATAATTATAGCGAGGTTTATAACTGGAGATTTCCAATGTCAATCAGGCTGCTTCTGTTAATATCAGTAGCTATTGGGTGGCTAAATTCCCTAGACTAATTCTTTCTTAACACCTCAGCCATAAGACTCATCATTAGACAAATGCCATATCCTAATATATACTGCATCTTAAACACAATGAGAGCTTCAATCTGTTTCTTAATCTCTGTGATATTCTTGTTGCCCACATACTAGGGAAGAAAAGTTCATTGTAGGCAGAAGACTGTACGGACTGTTCCCCATCAGAAGGTTCTTGGTCTTCTTGTCCCTGAGAAGTGATAGCCTCCTGCAGACCTTTGCTGCATGATGACATTTGAAAAATAAGTAATAAACAAAATTTAAAACAAATTTAAGAGGTCTGCTGCAGCTCACAATGCTGCAACTCAAAAAATTGCTGAAAGAAAATGGCATACTAAAATGTATCAGATTAATAAATGAAAAGGTCAATCAGCTGTTCAAAAACCTAAACAGTGCAGAAGTTTGTGGTCCCCACCCAACCAAATAACCTGTTATTTTCTTTAAGGAAATTAAATGTAACAAAGTTAACAAACTCCTTTAGCCAAAAAGTATACCACGGCAACAACAACTAAACAAAAAAAACCCTCCCTCCCTCCCCCAGCAACAACAGAAATCCCCACCATACAGTGAAATGCGTATCAGGGAATTTTCTTCAGCATTGTATACCATAGAGGAGTACAAGGCATAACTTGTGCTTCCGTTGTGGAAGAAGGCTGAGTCCCCAAGCTCACGGATCTAAGGATGCAATCCTCTGATTCTCTTAAGACTTAAGGAACCTTTCTCTACTTCTTTCATTGCTCAGCCACCATCTTTTTAAGATTTTAGGAGCTGTTGGTTAACACGTGCTATTTGTTTGTAATTCCTTTTGAAACCTCATGGGAATGGGGAATGACTCTTATGCCTTTTGAAGGAGTGGGTATCAAAATGCTAATGTTACACTATGGACTATGTCTACATCAATGCCCTGATTTCAAACCATTGGGCACAGCATGGCTTACACCTACCCAGCTCAACTGCCTTTCCCTTCAAATGGGGTAACTGTACCCAAAGGGCCTACTGGGCACTGTCCCTGGCCCACACCACCACCTTTATCCTGTCAGGATGCCGTTTGGCACAGCACTCATTGGCCTGGCTCAAAGCCAAGCAAGGGACTGCGCTAACAGCACCACAATACACGTGAAGGCACGGCCCCAGTGTGATTCAACTTCCACAGCCAGCTACTCCGTCCACACAAGAGTGCCTGAAGGGGGGAAAACTGACCCTTGCTTAGCCCAGTCCCTCATTTCCTTTCTAGCAACGTGCAGAGTGTGGACCCGGTATCCCAGGTGAAGAACCTGTCCACATGCAGTGGAGCTGGCACTTGTATGATGCCTTCAGGTCGCGCTCCTCACTGGCTCAGTCACGTTCACTGTCACTGAGCAGCACCCTTACATTGTCCAGAATATTTGCATGCTTAGTCACTCTCTGGATCTGTTTTAAAAGGAGAGAGTTGAAATCAGAGCTGGCAGCCCATGTTTTCAGAGGTAGACTGCCTCAGTAGTTAATTAAATGGCCTGATGTCCAGCGCCGCAATCGGAAGCAAGTTCCTCAGCTCCTCACAAAATCCAGCCATTTTAGAGACCCACCTTTTGGTAAATGACTGGGAATATTATGACCTGCCTTTAAACTGTAATGTGTTACAAAATTAAAGGGGCAATTTATGGGACAGCAGATACTTCCCTTTGCAAGTTCCTGAGTCCCCAGTGCATTATATCCTGATAATGAGTCAATAAAACAAGTCACAGCTACAGCACAATGAATGTCAGGAGGCACGATGGACAGCAGGTATTTTTAATGCTTTAATCTATCAGCCTCCTGAACAAGCACTCGTACTTTTTGGGAGTTCACTGTAGAATGCTGGACGAGGTGAGCGAGTATCGGTGCTTTAGCTGCACCTCTTGCACTGTGTGGGGTCCATGCCATGTGCCATCGTTAGCTCCGCTGGGGGAGAAGGGGCAGCTGAGCTGTCAGCTGGCCTCAGATAAGCACTGAATGCAAAAAGTGGAAAAATCTTCTTGGACTCAAAGGCTTGAGGCAACCAACCCCATGCACAGGCAGCAGTTCACAGGGGTTTGCGGCAGGGGTTGGACGAGCTGTGTTTGACATTGATTGCGGAGCAGTTACACACACGGTGTTTGAACGGACACTGGGGCTGAGAGCCACGCAGAATCCCTCCAGTTCACAGAGCCATTCTCCTTCACAGCAAAATAGGGCGAGGCAGATTGGAAGGGCCTAGCTGAAAGCCCTAAGCTTTTGTTCTTTTGCAGACCACTGCCTGTCGGTTATTGTTTCTTACTTTATTTATAGCACTACTCAGAACTGAGTACATATTTTGCTGTGGGGTAAGTAAAGGACTGAAAAGAGAGCTCTCCTTGCCCACAGCGCCTCGGAAACCAGCCGGGGTCAACTACAAACCCAGCAGCTCGGAGGGAGGGCTGTCACACGGGCCTGGCCGGCACCGCGCTGCCCCTCTCGCCCATTTCGCAAGGATTCGGCCGGAGAACCGCGGGCACTGCCCTGAAAAACGCGGCGGCGCTGTGGCCTTCCGACCAGCCGAACTGGGCTGCCCAGCTGGCACCCGCCCGGCCTCGCCGCCGGGCGCAGGCGCGGAGCCATCGCCCTCGGCCGGGCCGCAGTCGCCAGTGCCGTTGTGGCTTATGCGCCCCCTGGCTGCCGCCTTCCGGCCTCGCGCCCATCGTGGGTACGGCGCGCGGAGCCCGCTGCTGCCAGCGACCCCGGCAGCCCCAGCAGCTTCGTAGGTAACGTGTGAGAGAGGGCAGTGCCTCCTGGCCCGGGTGCTGGGCAGCACGAGGCTCCGTGCAGCTGCTCCGAGAAAGGCAGATCGTGGGGAAGGCAAAGGAGCGATGGGAGTGCTCTCAGGTGTCCGCCTGGATTGCGTTTCTGCGAGACAGAAACAGTTAATAGGGCTGGAAGGTGTCCCGCTCCTCCGAATGACCATAAAGCTGTCATACTTTGTTTTGATAGACACAGTGTTTTAGATTTTATGCACGAAATCAGCAGCATCAGGAGTACACAAAAACCTACAGATTATTTAAATAAGGTAAATACTCTCTTAATTACTGTATTCACAGTGCATATTACCTGTTGGCATTGACACCATCCAAGCGTCTTGTTTTAGAAGTTCCTCTGGGCAGCAGTCACTACCAGGAATTGCTAAAAGTAGCAGAATGACTCAGCACCCAGATGGAGTTGGCCAGGTATGCATCACCCCTATAGCACTGTGCTATCCCAACAAATAGTGACTGGGGCACAACCACCCTGCAGGCAGCCTTAAAGTCGTGTAAAGACCTTAAAAGTCATTTGCACTTCATTCATATTACGTTCCCATCTAGCCACCCTGACACCAGCGTGACAAAATGAAAGCAGCAATGAAACCAGTGGAAGCTGTGATAAAGGACGGAAAAAGGTGGTGTGGGGACCTGTTGTGTCTGAAGGCAGTCTGTGCAACCAGGGATCACCGTACCCTACCCCAGTGCATCCTGCTGGGGGAGTCCCAGTCTCCAGCAGAACTCCAGCAGAGTCCCACCGAGCAAGGGTACAACCCCACAAGGCACCTCACACCTGATTTGCAGCGTTAGCCTTGTTGCATTAGTGCTGGCTGGGCACTAAATCATGAGTGAGATCAACACACGTGCTGGTAGGTACCTGGGAGAAAATAATAGGCCTCCAGCTTTGGCTGAGGTCAGTGAGAAGACCAAAAATAGGACAATACCTCATCTTGACTCGCTCTTCTGTGCATCCCATTTGTAAATGATGCGACAGGGAAGTAATTTTTTTTTTTTTTTACCTTAGCCAGGTTTCTCGATTTTCAAACTTTTTGTTTTGTGGTGAATAAATCAGAGTCTTTCAGAGAAGGAACATGTGGACATCATAGACATGCACACACCATAAACAGCACTTGAATTTATGTGCAGCCTATGCATAAATGGTATTTCAGAGCGTCAATTATCAAAACAGTTTCCGTCTGCAACACAGCAGCTGCAGTGTGCTAAGACAGTAATATACATGTGGAAGAAAAGAAAGTAATCAAGAAGCTAAGATAGCAGTGAAGTCTTTCAAACTGCTGGCACTAATTAGTTTAGGTGAAAGCCACTTAAGCAAGTATGAGAAGCACATTCTTGGGAAAATCACCTTTTGCCCTGGCACAATAGAAAAGCAAGGGAAAATGCTTTTGGTGGTGACAGGTGGTGATGAAAAGGTGAGTGGAAGCAGCTTCTTTCATTAACTGAAACTCACATCTCATGATACATTTCTGTAGCAGAAGGGAAGAAAGAATAAGCATTCATTTGTAACTAATTTCTGGTCTCATCTTTTTTCATTTCTCAAGAGTCATATTTTAAAGAGATATGTAAAACCCTCTGGTGTATAAGTTTTGGTTCCCTTGCCCACTGAGGTGGCCAGAGCAGTGTTACTTGTTCCTTCCTCTCTAGATCTATGGTTCTAGCTTTTGCCAACACCTGTCTCAGAATCAATGCAAGGTTTAGCTGCAGCAAAAACACTTCAAAGCTGAAGGGTTGGAGCTGAGTGGTGGTTTCTGGTATGGGCAGAGCAGAGATGAGGAAGGATGGATTTTTCATTGCCCATTTCGGTCCCTTTTGGCAGTTTAAACTTTCTCTATGTTTGAAGTGGTCCTGGTAATGCCACAGTTGATGGCTTTGGCTGCCTGTAGATGATGTCTTCTTTGGGCATTTTTTTCCACCTGTAAAATGCCCAGTTTACAGTGAAAGGTTATTAGTTCTACAACACTTCCATCACTGCAGCTAGCTGGTTCTGATGCAGCATGGCTCTCTCTTGCATTCCTCTGTGCCTGCTCTTGTGAGCACTGCACAGTGGCCCCAGCCCAGGGGTGGCCACCAAAGATGTCTGTGATGTCCAGCTGAGTGGGGCACGCACCCACAGAGCCCACTTCAGCTCTTGCTGGCTGAGGGCACAGA
Source organism: Penelope pileata (assembly GCA_013396635.1). Classification (NCBI taxonomy): domain Eukaryota; kingdom Metazoa; phylum Chordata; class Aves; order Galliformes; family Cracidae; genus Penelope; species Penelope pileata. The sequence goes on from WBMW01005007.1 coordinate 1,319,010, forward strand.
AGCCCAACTGTGGCTTTTCATGGCCTGTGTTGCACCCACTGCACTACCATGCGCAAGACAGGCATCGCTCATGGGTCCCAACAAGGGAGAAATTCAGTGTTTGCTCCTGGGGAGAGCTGCAGATGCTGGGCAGAGGCACCCAGCTTTCAGAGAGGTGTATCTAGACCTGGCCCAAAGTGACACGTCCTGGCCATGCTCAGCTCTCTACCTTCGCTTGTCTCGGATTAGCCTGCTAGCTCCTGAACCAGCATCCCCAAGCACATTCTTACTACCACAAGAAATCCAAGGTCCTAAGTCTTACCTGAACCACACACACATCCCCACCTCTTTCCTGTTATCTCAGCAACATCTTCAAAGCACCTTTCCCTTTATGATGCTGTTTTACTCCATACCATGTGGACTGTCATTTCTTCCTTTCTGACCTCCTAATTCTTTCCCATTTTTGTTCTCCTCTGAGATGGGTACTATGACAGCATCTTGTCTTTCTGCAAATAACAAGAATAATTAAGAATTATTACTAACAAGAATAATGAAGTCATTGAAGCATTACCTGGATGTTGAATCTGTTATGGCTCATTCAAGAAACGAATGAGAGGAAAGAAGGGCTCTGAAAGTGAGATTTCTCTCATTCTGCAAACTGCTGTGTGATTATGCAAAGCTGTTCTCTTATGTTTTCTGCCAGACAAAATATGTAGACGCTTTTCTTGCCTTTTGGAGAGGAAATGCTGTGCATGTGCATAAATGCTGTTTCTCTTCCTTGAATTAAAATGAGACCTTACATAGCTGGTAAATTGCACATTGCTGGGGTGAGCAGACTGGCGGCTCCGAACTGAGCCTCATTTCACAGCACATTGCTTGTCTCAGCAGCGAGGCATCCTGGAACGGGCTTGGTCTGGTTTTTCGTCTGTAACTCATTGTGTAAATGCCAGCCAAATTAAAGCAAAGCAGATGGGACAAGTCATTTGAAGATTAATGAAGCTACTTACATTATAAAATAACTTAAAGATATGTATTTTAATGAAGAAGATCCTTTCTCGTTCCTAATAGCTGGTCAAAAGAAAAGGATCAAGCAGTGAAAACAGCTAAACCTTAGCAGAACACACCTACCAAGAATTACTGAAGTGATTAACTCATTACAGAGTTAATCCCCATTAAACTGAATTATCACTCAGGGACTGATAATCAGTCAGTTTCCTTCTCAGGTTCCTACATCACTTTTTGAATGCCACCGTTTTTCCTACAACGCTGAAATAAAGCAGGCAAAGATGCAGGAATTCTTTAGCAATTATTCACGGCATATGTTGAGAGGTTTCCTTTCTTCTGTGGCGTCTGCGGTGTCCTCTGGAACTTTCCAAAGCTTCTGCTGAACAGAAGTTTCTGAACATTTTGCCCTGTGTAACTGGCTATACTGCATGTGGGAGAGAAATGGATAGCAGGATCAGTACACCAAACAAATCCTTTTTGTTTTATCTCTACAAAAATAAAGCAAACCCCTAAAGAGGTCCCTAAATGTGTCCCCCTGCGCTGAAGAATCTCTGATTTTCTTTAACCAAAATCACAGCCAATCACAAAGTATAACTGTAAAATATTTCCAGTGTTGCCCTTAGCTCTGATCTCACTGGGGCTCTCAGTCTGCATGGCTGATCTACACGCTGCTGTGCTGACTCCTGAAACTGCTTCTCCTTGTGCACATCCTCTGCAATAAGCAGGAGCCTGTCCAACAGCTTTTTAAACACAGAGATTGGAACTAGTGCTGTGTTTGGTTCATGAGCTGGAGGGACTGAAGGCATGCACATACATGGCTATTGCCATATCCTTCTTCAGGAGTGAGACCTGGCATTTCAGTGGAGAAGTACATGCATCTCCAAGTCATAAATCAACTGCAATGTTCAGAAATCAGCACAGATATCTGAGCTGTTCTTCAAATACAGACTCTTCCATGAACAAAAATTGTAAGTTGAAAAAGTAACGAACTCCAAATTTCTAAGGAATGATTTTCTATGTTAGAAAGAAATTGTTAACAAGAACCAAAACCAACCAAACAAAACCTTTCCCCAGACCCCTTCTGTGACTTGAATGCAGATAGCTGGTAAAGTATGCTTCCATGCAGTCATTTCTCTATTGCGCTTCCAAAAAGAGTGTCTCAAAAGATCAAGCCATCATACCTTGATTCAGAAAAGCTTTCCTTACCTAGTCTGTTCTGCAAGGGGCTTGACCCCATGTTTCAGTCTTTTGCTGGAATCCTTTACTGAGTAAGAGAGAAAATAATTTAAAGCTTGTCCTTATGCCTCTGCGGAGCCCAGCATTGAATGGCCAAGCTGAGTATGAACAGGAGCAATGACTACCCATATTCTAGAGCTTTTGTTATAGGAAACCTAGGGAAAATATGAATGCTTGATACAATATGACGTATTTCTTAAAAGTACCATCTGTAAAAACAGAATCTGAACAATTTCTTGTACTGAATACAGGCAACAGGTTCCTTTGATATAAGGGATGGTTAAATTTCACAGAACTGTGGTGCTTAAAAACTGTGTTACTCCAAAGGGTAAAAAGGCAAAAGTGCTTTATCCCTGTGAACACAAAATTTGACTTTTGGGCAGCTTGGTCTACAAACTGGAGGCAAAAATCCTGTCATTTTATACACATCTGATACTTTTGCTTTTTTTTTTTTT
>WBMW01005007.1:1321701-1347507 GCA_013396635.1 Penelope pileata
TTTTTTTTTTTTTTTTTTTTTTAACAGTAAAGTGCTAAGCATGATAGCTCCTTAAATTACTGCAAATGGCTTCTTTGAAATACAGGCATATTTTGTTGCAATTTTTGTTCATGTTTACCCACTGAGCTTGTAATGCAGAGCATAATGTAAAAAGTTGTTGTGTTGATGTAAAACTGAGCTTCTAGAAATTTCATCTGTTTCTGGCTCTAACGTATGTGAATTCTTTGGCACAAACCAAATAGGGCCTTTTGTTAAGGCTCCATTACAAAGTAAATGGATATTTTGCTTTTCTGGAATACTCACAGGGATTTACTAAAACTGCTACTGTACTTTTCTTAATGCATTGCATACTCCAGAGTACAGGCAATTAAACAGTGTGACAGTAATTCACTCCCTCATCATACCCACATCGCTGAATTGACAAATAAGCCCCAACAGAGACACAGCAGATTCCGACTATGCCACATTATTCTTTATAATAAGGAAATTATGAAGCTTAGAATTGTGCATAACATCAGAAGTAGATTTGATAACATAGATCTGAGTACAGTGTGTCTAAGTCAATTTATAACTGTTGTGATCATGGAGGTTATTAGCTGCAATTTTTGACATTTAGATGTCAATTGGGCTGGCTTCTGGAATTGGACTGATTTTTACAACAGAATGTCATTATAGCACTTGCAGTGACATCAGGAACAGAACTTCAGCTTGATCTTCCTCTACAGAAGCTCATTAGAGATTCACATAAGAAGACAACCAACACGTGCTATTGCCATGGAAACAAGTTGGAATATTACGAAGCAGTATAGCCCATATTCCAAAATAGAGAGGACAAAGTCAGAGCAATTATAGCACAAGACTGACAGGCTTTTTATTTGCAGCCTCTGTGGGTCAAAGGAAAACCTAGCTCCTGCTCTTTTAAATAAAAATCATCAGTGCAGTTTTAGGACTCTGGTTTCATTCCCTTATTTGCAAATGCAAACACTCAATCCAGCGAGCTTAGTTTATGTTGAAGGGGAGGAAGGAGGCCGAATGGAGGAAGAGGCATCACAGCAGGTGCGTAGGTGTGAATATGTACAAAGAATCATCACCGACTGATCGAGAAAAGAGTCAGGTTCAAGTCAAGCGGTGAGGTACTAATAAAACAGAGGTGAGCAAAACCAGCAGGAGCTGAACATCTGGTGTGTCATTACGAATCAGAAGAAGAAAGGCTGGTTTCAAATGCAGTGGCTATCCAGTATTGGTGGCCAGGAAGCAAAGGGTACCATCTCCTGTGATTTGCATTAAAGAGGTGACTCACCATTTCCCATGTGCCTAGATAATGAAATGGGCATATTGTATGTATAGGACATGTAGGCAGCCTAACTCCCCAGACTTCTGCATGTGACTACACAGACAGAGAGTTCTTTAAGCCATTTATAACAGCTCCGTCTGGTCTAGAAAGAGTTTTCAACATTGTAAGAGCGTTGATCATTCTCTCTGACTACAGAATGCCAGCTCTTGTGTATGTATTTTTTGTGTTTATTGACAATACTAAAAAGTTTTGGAATTCTGTATAAATGGAAGCAAGAGCTGAGGGGAAATGTTTTACCTTTCACGCAGAAAGCCTGTGATTGCTGCTTTAGTCACACACTGGTTCTACTTTTAAGAAACATTTTTAAGTTTCATCTGCAGGTCTACTGTAATCACTTTGCACAAAGACACTGGGAAAAGATACAGCTTAGGAAAGATAGAGTAATAAGATTTTAGGGAGCATTCAACACACCCAGATTGTTACTAGTAGTTACTAGTGCCTCTACAGAGAGTTACTTCAAGATTCAAAATCACTTACAAGAATGATGCCAGGTGTGAAAGGGAAAAAATACTGTAGTACGCAGATAGTTTCTGTCTACTAAAGCAGGCTTTGGGAAGCCTTCCAATGCCTGCATATGAGATATGTGGTATGCCACTATTTAATTGTTATAAACTCACAAGTTATCATCCACTCAAGAAGCTCATGCTTCTGTCAAATGACTCAGAAACTGATAGTAGTGTTCACTGTTCCAACTCTAGCTCATTCTTATCTGGTTCTGTTTTGGCTGATTGGAAAAACAAGATAAAAGCATGATTTTGGGAGAAAACTCTGAAAGGAATATGAATTTTTGTTGCAAAATTTTATTTCCAGTAAAATGTACAAAGTTTAATAGTGTTGAGTACCGCTTCTGACAGGCAAAATACCAAACACTGTGTTAAAAGAACACTAGATCAGGTTTTTTTGGTAGAAAGATAAAGAGAGATAAAATGTGATATATTTGACACTGGAAAATAGCAATTAGTCTTTTTCATCTTTGCATATAAATTTTATTTCCCAAACAGTTAAGCACAACTCTTTAGTAGAACCAACTACTTTTTTTTCCCTAAACCTTTTCCTTGCTTTTTTTTCTGTGCCTCTTTGCTTTTCTTCTCTTGCTCTGATTGCAGCGCTGCTTCGAGAGCTGCCAGCTCTTCACGTTTTCTGAGTTCAGCCGCTAGCAGCTCGTTTCTGTATGCTTCCCGAATGCTGTGAACTCTGCCACGTGCCTCATCTAAGGATGCCTAGCCAAAAACAAACAGCAACATCCCCGCTCCAACAAATGAATCTGCATTTCATCACAAGCAACTGCACCTTTTAGGTTATATTTCACTTTCTGACTATGTAAGTAGAGGTAAGGCATCTCTTCTTTCCTTTTTAGCTGGTCATGCATTTTTAGCAATTTGTCACAGGAACATAGCAATGTGTCAACCTTTTCACTATGAAGAAAAAGCCTGAGTTCATGATTTTTTTTTTTTAATTGCTGTCTGAATAAGCTAACTGTGTGGAAGGAGGACAGGGCAACAGACTAGTTGCCCATTTAGGGCTAGACAGTTACTGACTTGTTTTGTTGTCTTGAACAAATTCCTTAAAAACTAGTTTTCTGAAGTACTGAAATGGTTTAGGAGCTCATGTCTCATTTTTGGAAGACACTCAAGGAGCCTAAATCACACTGACCTTCAATGAGACTTAGGCCAAGCGGGACTTGGACACTTCTAAAAACTTTTTTTTTTTTTTTTGATGTTTCCATCCTGGAAAATGGGGATACCTGGAGACATTTATATAGTTCTCTATGATCTACAGATGAAAAAACTGCTAAGTACTAATCAGCACAGTATGCATACTCACAAGTAACTCTCATTTTAAATTCTTCCTGTGAAGGATCTTCAATGTACGTGCTTTCTAGAAAGACTGAGGAACTACTCTAGAAATAGTTGCCATAATAATGTATGTTAGGCACCCAAACTCATAGCAACCTCTGAAAATTTGGACACATTATTATCAAGGATCGGGGATCAGTCAGTCACTAGTAGAGGACTATGGCTCCTTGCAAGCTTGTAATTAAGTAACGCAAATGAAGCTGGCTTGTTATTTGTTATGGAGGTTTTCTCAAGTAATTTCTGTTTAGCATTTGATTCAATCTAAAATTATTTTTACTGTTTTCCACTTTTAAGAGCTCTAAGCAGTCACCAGCTGATTTGTGTCACCTCTGTGTCACAAAACATTTTGTTCCTGTTGACAGTCAAAGGTTAAGCCAATTTTGTTAGGATATTTGTACAGATTTCATGTATGATACATTAGTTGAATTAATCCTAACAATGAATCCTTCACTAATGATACCAAATTTATTATTTATAGCTATGTGTCTTGAAGGATTAATAACTCCAATTGTTTGTTGGCATCGTGCGTGTTCCAGGAAGGCTGTGTTCTCTGAGTTTGCTATAGGACATATTAGGAGCAACGAGCTCTCTTACGTAACTATCATGTTCTTTATTACTTTCCCAAACCTTTATACAACTCCATAACAAAAAAAGGAGGGGGACAGGAGGGAAGCTAAACCAGAGCTGTTTTATCTAATGTGCATCAGGTCATACAGATCAAGTGTTCAATTTATTCTCACTTTAAACTATACTGTTATGGTATAGCCTTAAAATTGTGCTTTTCCAAAGAACTATAGCAAGAATGTATTAAGAATATTTACGATGCTATGTAGTACTATTTTTTTTCCTTAGAGGCTTTAGTTTAACCTTTGATCAAGTAAAATTTAAAGCTTGTATACTAATTCTAATTATTGATACTGAATACAAAAGTTCAGAGAATTGTTGATCAAGATATTCATGCTAGTGGTGGATATCACAGTAACAGTTACTGGAATGTAATCTTGAAAACCTACCTGTAGATTCTCATACATTTCAAGTATATTTTGCTTCAACAGAGCTCTAGCTTTTTGTTCTTTTTCTCTTTCTTCCAAAACTAGTTCTCGAAGTTGCCTAAAATGGTTGATTTTTTCCATCTTCTTTTCCTCTTGCTGTTGAATGATAGACTTGTTTCTTATCACCGATTCAGACATTGTTTTTCTGAAGGAAATATAAAGATATTTTTCTCATTTCAAATACATTTTTGAATGGTTTATATTTTGCTTAATACCTGTATGCCTGTATTTGGTTTATATCAAGCAAAGTAAAATTTTGATATGGTTAAGGCATCACTTTCCCTCATCTTACACAAAACCCTGATAAGGAAATGCATTGCTGAGGCCAGGTATTCTTATACTTGACTGTCTATTTTAAAATATTGGTAAAATCATGCTCATCTTTGAGCATCTGAAAAACTCCTACATGTGACACTTATTTTTAATTTGCGAGAAATATATTAGTTTGGGAAGTTTTTGATATTATAACTCAGCACTGAGACAAAAGTATTTTTTTTTTCCATTGGCATAATGGCAACTAAGTGGATAACATTTTTGTAATTCGACTTAAATGACTAGTGTTAGAGTTAAGGAGCTGAAGACAAGTGAAATCCTTCCAAAACTGAAGCCTATGGAAGATATTTTGCTGTATTTTCTGCTGTCTTAGTGTTATTCATTTCGATATAACAACAGTTTCCCTTTCAAATTGAACTCGGGGAATTTTTCAGCGTGTTCTAAGATCTTTTGAGAATCAGTGAGTTGCATAAATGCCACACTGAATACAGATGGACTTATGCATGAACTGGGTTCTGTCTGCAGCACAGCACGCATGCAGGTGCATGCATATTAGCTAGATAGGTTCATATGGACACAAGCAATAAAGAAAATACTTATTTTGAATAAAGAATATATTTTTTTTAGTTGTTAACTATTGTTATTACCTAAACTGCATTTGTTAAATATGCAGCGTCCTATCATGACAAATTTCATAGGCACTTCTTTCAAGATAACCACTGAAATAAACATATTTGGATGCATATGCATTTCCTTCAGGATTTTATGTCACATTTTCATTACCGTAATTCAACTCCTTTAACATGCATCACATTAAAGAACGAGCACAAATTACAACAGGATGTAGGAGAGCACAGATTTTTAAAAACACCTATGCCACGTAAATCTAAGTGGAAAACTACCAGGATGCCATCTACACTCACTGCTACAAGATTCTATGTATACAGCATAAAGGACAGATATGACATGGACTCAGATTTTCACAAAAACTTTAACAAGGATGTGGCAAAATTGTAACTTTGATCTATGGACATGTGAAGGACAAAGTTGAAATTCACATTATACTGCATCCAGTTATGGTTGAGATGCAATTGCTTAAAAATATATCGCATTTCCTAATTCCTATATATTAAAACTCTCACTCAGTCTTTCATTTTGGTGTTTCACTGGCATTAAATCTTTCTTACAGTTTACCTCATGTAAGGACTGAGATCTATAAGCTCCCATTTTTTTTCCTGCATTGGTAAACTTGATTCAAGAGCTGCTTGTGATTCTGTCTTTTCCATGGAAAGACCAAAAGAATCTACAACAAAACAGATTCAATTGGTTATTCAGTTATGCTAGGAGGGTCCATCTAAACTGTAATTTAGTTTTTTTCCTCTTTTGGCTCAGCAAAATACGTTATTAACATGTGTTGGAGATGATATTATATTTCTGCCTTTTTATTTCCAATACTTATAGATCAAAGATGCTGAGGGAAAAAAAAAAAAAACCACATATGCTAGAGTGAAATCTGTATGTGTATTTTAGCTAAATGAACACAACTTATGAAGGAGTGTAAATATAAGCAAGAATAATCAATTTAAAATGCCTAAAGAATAAATTTTAATCAGCAAGGAATCACATTATATTGTTGTGGATGTCCCGTCCCTGGAGGTGTTCCAGCCCAGGTTGGATGGGGCCCTGGGCAGCCTGATCTGGTACTGGACCTGGAGGTTGGCAGCCCTGCCTGCGGCAGGGGGTTTGGATCCTTATGATCCTTGGGGTCCCTTCCAACCTAAGCCATTCTATGAAAAAAAAAATTGATAAAAATCTGATTGATCACTCCCGTCTGTAATTCAAAAAGCTATATTCTCCTTTGGGCATATCCTTTGTTGGGGAAATACCAGTCTCCAAAAAAAAAAAAAAAAGTCCCATGACAATTTCAAATGGTCAGTCTGCTGTCTTAGAATGTTTTAACCACATAGATGGTCACTGAGTTATGTTTTAATGCAGAATTCTCAAAATACAGTCACATATATGATACTAAGCATGTCACTGTGTTGAGCTGTGTTGTGACTATTCCAGCTCTTCCTTCTTTCAGTTCATCTGGCCATGTTCACATTAAAACACTGGTTGTGACATGTATAGGCTGTATTTGAGAACCCATAGTAGGAAATCCTGTATCACGGTGGTTTACACCACATTAATATTTAGACTTTTTTTTTAAAAATGATTAATATCCCTTTATATTTTAAAATTACAATGCTCAAAATCAAGATGACATGCGGGAAGTTATACCCTTACCTCTTTCTGCTGATCTAGTTGTTGAAATGGCAATGTCAGTCTCAGCTATGGGCTCCTCTGAATCTCTTGGACCATACTTATTAATAAACCGCACACGTTCCTGGAAAGCCTACAGAGCAAAGTGTCAATCCAGGTAAGACTTATATTGCATACTTTAAATCCCAAAGAAATTTCAGAAGTAGAAATCTATAGGTAATCAATAGGATAGTAAATCTTTGAACTCACTGCATGTTGAGATATGATGCTGTATTGTTACTGCTGAGTATATTTCACTGGTTTGATCTATGGAAGCATCACCTCAGACAACATTAATATCATTAGTGAGAGAACGGATGGAAAAGAAGATAAATGCAAGCAGACTGTGCTTCGTAACAGTCATATTCAAGCCATCATTGCAGTAGAATTCTTTTCTGAAATAGTAACCTGTCAGCAGTAGACAACCAATTTTTCCAGTAACGTTCTGGAGCCATTATTTGTTTTGTTTTAATGTGCTGTGTAGAGGAGAAATAAATTGTCTGTAGTATTTAAAGTTTACCTAATTTAAATCATCTGTTTTGTGTATATGAATAAGAACCCATAAGTAAACCTTAGAGAAATGGTAGCTGAGTAAAATGAAAAGTAGGCAACACACTTGGAAGGGTTTGACTCTTGTCAGTGCATGCTGGCTATATTTACTAAGTATCTCAAACGATAAAATGATGCTGTCAATAACAAACCTAACACCAGAGTGCAGTATACAACTCTGCCTGGGGCAGGAATCAGAAAAGATGCTAGAGTTCCCATTAAATGCATCCTGAGGCTTGGAATATGTACACTAACGATCACTAATGATGCAATGAACTTGCTGGAAAACCACTGATCTCAGCAATTTAAAATAATCTTTGAATTTAAAAAAAAAAAGAAAAAAGAAAAAACAACCCTGAAAACCAGGTCTGTTCACTCATAGCTGAATGTACGTTCAGAACCTCTCTCACTGCATTGCCTTAGGGAGGTAGCACTTCCTCCTAGGAGCTCCTGTAGCCTGGTGACTCAGACCTCCTCCTGAGGAATGGGAGCTATGGGTGCAAACCCTTTCAGGCTCAGTTACTTTTGATGCTAAATACAGGCATCACCACTTGGCTTGCATTTTCAGTCAGAACAGCAGACCCTCAAGTTAGACCTTCTTTCTTTCAATGTCTTGCATGCAGTTGCCACAATTTTCTTAGTAACGACTGTTTTGGAACATCACAGACCTAAGAGGCTTTTAAAATTGAAATCTTTAGCTGTAATTCAGTTGATTTTCAGAGTAAAAAAAAGGCAATAGTGATAGAACTGACATTCCAAAGAGACTACACAAAGGGGAGTCATTTCCAGCTAATCTTTAGGAAACTGTGCTTGCATTTTCAGTCTCAGCACAGCCAACCAAAGCTGCAGAGTAACACATCTCTTCTTAGATCAGAATGTAGTAGTGTCAGAACATTTTATGAACTTTGGATACACTGAAAAGAAATGAGAAAATTTGCAAGCATAACTGGGAAGACTCATGAATGATGTTTCGTTTCTGAGAGGTACCTTTAAAGTTGTTGCGTCGAAAGAGCCCATCTGCATTTGACACACCTGAACAAGTACTGATTCTCCAAAACAGAGCAGCATGTACAGGCTCATGGGCACCTGCAACCTGGAATGAATTTGGGAATCCTTGATGTAGGAGATAATTAGATTGATGATGTGACCAGGTGCCATTTTATCTTTCTGGTGTGTTTATAACAGCGTATTTCTTACTGTAATCTCCTATGTTCATGCTAAACATTCAGCTTGTCACAACTGACAGCTATGCAGTTGCGTAGAGGTAATGGGTGTTGTAAAGAGAAGCTTTTCTCTGTTCCGTAACATAGAACCTAAAGTCTCAGTGAACTGAAGAAGTCTAAAGTAGACTATGTGGATCCCTGCCCAGATGTCATGCACATCAGCACTTTCAATATTTTAGGCTGTGTAAAATTTCCTGTCTTCCACAAAGTGGTAAAGAGGAGAATCATATGAACTCATTTCTCTGCTGTGAAAACTGTTCTGCCATCGCAACAGCTCCTGCAACTTGTGAAGACGCATTACCACGCAGATTACACTCTGATTACCTTGATAGCTCTTCCTGGCTCTGTAGACTCCCATGCTTGCTTCATGGCTTTGATCTCATCTGCTCGCTGGGTGTCTTTCTTCACCTCCAGATTTTCTGCCTCTCTCTGCTCACTAGCTAGACGTAAAGTCCAGTACGGTTTGTCTGTATCAGCTTGCTGAAAGTGGAAGTACCATAGACATAATGTTTTTATTGTTAATATCTATTGCCAGTATTTAGGATTAAACTGTTTCTGTACCCTGGAAATTTTCATGACTGGTAGACATTATACATTGATAGGCTTGACCTGCATTACTAGACAAAAACTGGCTGCCAAAGAAAAGGAAAACTACTTTGCATCATCAACAAACTCTTTGAGGTACTCTGTTAACATGCCTTCCCCCACCCCCATACAGCATACTTTAGGCTCCCAGTTCTTTTCAATAGTCTGAATATTTGTAGCAATTTTTTAATGCATTTATCTTCCTGTCTAGCCTTTTTTTCTTCTTTCCTTCCCCTTCCTTTCTTCCACTTGCTTTTTTACCAAAGTCCTACTATTTTTAACCAGAATTTTTGTGTAGAGATGAATCTTGCTGTGTCTTCCCTAACATCAGGTTCATTCCTACCACTTCCCAAATTCTCTGAACTACTTTAATAGAACTTCTCCAGAACCTAAGGATAGAAGTAGTGCCCAAAGGGTAGCATACTATTCTGCTGTCTCACAAATGAGTGAAATATTGTGCTGCACATATTTCTGGACAGTGTATCAACTGTAGAAGGTTGAAGCCCAAGATTCAGAAGTAGAGATGCATTGCTCATCTTTGATTTGAGAGTAAAGGCAGGCATCTTCTTAATCTGCAGGCAGTCTTCTCTTGAAACTTACTTCTGTTTTAATGACAGACTGAAGAAATCCTGCAAGCTATCATCCCAGCACCTGTACCATAGCCCATCACTGGAGCTGAAGGCAGAAATCTGACACAGCCTGAAGCTGCATCGCATTTATGTAGCCAGCTTTCTCAAATGCAGCCACTCTGATTGCTCCAGAAGAAGAGTTAAGGCACTGTTCCTGAAATCTGTATGACTAGGTGTGGATGTGAATCATAGGGAAGCTTGCTGTTAAACAACTTTAGTCAACAAAAAAATTCAACTGAGATTTCTTCATGAAAAACTCTACAGAGATGCCCTCCCCTCAAACTACCTCCCATAAGGCAGGAAAAAAAAAAAAGTAAAGGTTTGCAATGCATGAAGTCAGTTATTCCTTCAAAGGCATATAGGTTGGTCAACCATAGCACACTCAGACTATCCTACCACTGACTAGAAGAATTTGAAAGCAGGCAACTATTTTTTTTCCTCCACTGTATATCCACAAGCTAATGACAATTGTAACATATGACAGGAAAGATCTATTTTACCTCTCTGATGATCCCATGAAAACCAGTACGAGTGACTCTAATCAGACATCAACATGGCAAATTAATTAATTTAATAAAAGTTCAGCAGAGGAGAAAAATAGACATCCAAAATAAACTACCAGTGGTTGCTTTGCACATAGCAGAGAAATGAGTATATCTCTTAATACAGGATACAGGTCTTTTGCGTGTAATTCAACCATTCTCAGGTGTAATGCAAGAAGGTGGCAAAGGGGAGTATGGAGAAACACAAGGAATATGCTACAAGCGCTGGTAATTCTGATCTGCAGACCTGCAAATGCCTTTACACTTACTATAATCATTACACCCTTGCACCCTCAGCAAGTTTACAGATGATGCCAAGCTCTGTGGTGCAGTCGACACGCCAGAGGGAAGGGATGCCATCCAGAGGGACCTGGGCAGGCTTGAGAGGTGGGCCCATGCCAACCTCATGAAGTTCAACAAAGCCAAGTGCAAGGTCCTGCACCTGGGTCGGGGCAATCCCAAGCACACATACAGGCTGGGCAGAGAATGTCTTGAGAGTAGCCCTGAGGAGAAGGATTTGGGGGTGTCTGTTGATGAGAAACTCAACATGAGCCGGCAGTGTGCGCTTGCAGCCCAGAAGGCCAACCGCATCCTGGGCTGCATCAAGAGAAGCATGGCCGGCAGGTCGAGGGAGGCGATCCTGCCCCTCTACTCTGCTCTCGGGAGACCTCACCTGGAGTATTGTGTCCAGTTCTGGGGCCCCCAACACAAGAAGGATGTGGAGCTGTTGGAGCGGGTCCAGAGGAGGGCCACGAAGATGATCAGAGGGCTGGAGCACCTCCCCTATGAGGACAGGCTGAGAGAGTTAGGACCCTTCAGCCTGGAGAAAAGAAGGCTGCAGGGGGACCTGATGGCAGCCTTCCAGTACCTGAAGGGGCCTACAGGAAAGCTGGGGAGGGACTTTTTACAGGGACAGGCAATGACAGGACAAGGGGTAATGGTTATAAAGTGGAAGAGGGTAGATTTAGACTAGATATAAGGAGGAAATTCTTCCCTGTGAGGGTGGTGAGACACTGGAACAGGTTGCTCAGAGAAGTTGTGGATGCCCCCTCCCTGGAAGTATTCAAAGCCAGGCTGGACGGGGCTTTGGGCCACCTGGTCTAGTGGGAGGTGTCCTTGCCCATGGCAGGGGGGTTGGAACAAGATGATCTCTAAGGTCCCTTCCAACCTGAACCGTTCTATGATTCTATGATTACACATTCAACAGATCCAAGTTCTTGAATTTGCTCTCACCTGAAATTCAGACTGAGATGCAAGAGATATGAGTGATCCTCTTTCTTTATTGGACTTCTCTTTTTCTGTCTTCTCAGTTGTTTTATCTTTTGATTTTTTGGTTGGTTTAGAAAAGCTTGCAGACTTTTGTCCTTCAGAGTGATTGGGCTTTACAGAAAAACTGTTGTCCTCAAACTTTTCTCCATACGCTACTCACACACAGTTACGATGCACAATGAATTAGAAGACAGCATTGTCATCCATAAATGCATTTAACCATATAGTATCCAGGGTGCAATAACAGCACAAAGGAGCCACAGAAAAGACAAAGAAAAGCCAATTAATTAGTGGATGCTGTTAAGTACTATACTAATATTGATTGTTGGACCAAGAAAGAATTTGGGGACAATAAAACTTTTAAAAACAGACTCACAAGGTGGACATGTTCTGAAAGCATTATTTGTCCTAAACAGCACTTCACCCAGAACTTTGTGATCAGTTTACCATGGTCCCTGTGTATCAATCACTGCACTATTGTTGTGTGTATAGGTCAATCTCTGTCAGGTAGGTGAGAAGCTTCTCTGGTAGGTGAGAAGCTCAAAATGGGTAAAGCCAATGTTCTCACTGCCTCATATCTCTGTAAGCCTGAGAGACTGAAGAGCAGAACAGACACACATGAAAAAAAAAACATCCAAAAATGTAAGGAATTTAACAAAAATATTTGAGACTTGGTGCATACCTGGGAAAATCAAAATGATCGTTCTCAGAACAATCAGATAATTTTTTTGATTAATGATTTGATCAGTACGTACACGTGCTATGTGTATGACTTATGTTTGAGTTAGAGATGCTGAGAGCTGACATTTGTAACATTTTCATTCTGTGCTGTCTTAGCTGGTGGGAGCTGTTAACAAGACTTTTTACATGCCATATTCTAGTTGTAAAATAAAATAAAAGAAGAATAAATAAAGCCTGCAATAGCATACAGCTTTAATAGCATAGGAACATACCAACTGAAACAAGCTGGACAAGATCCACAACACTACAAGATGAAAGATCAGAGTCTGAAATCTCTGTTTCACCCCACCTTCAAACTGCTTGAGACATCAAAACAAATGCTGAAAACCCAGATTTAATCAATGCAATCAGGCAATTTCTCTTGGGAAAAGAGGAAATGAGCCTGAAAACAATAACAAGGCACCTTTCACTTAATGCTGTGCTTCTCTAATCTCTTTCCACCAAGGACAAATCACTGTGCTGCTTGATTTGATCCAAAGTCCACTGAAGATATTCCGCTGGCTTTAATGAGCTTTGGATCAGATCTGCAGTGTCATGGCTGGGGTTATATGGAAATACAAAATGGTAAATTTGAAATATATACAAACATACTTATAATACACATATAGTAACTACATGTACAAATATGTTATATATTGTATATTACATCACACATTATGCATGCATTTATGTATAAGTCACATTTTTATCTCCTTATGATACTTAATGGTGCCGAAATGGGTTGCTACAGTTCTACAAAGAAAAATCTAATCTTACTACAACAAAAGTAAAATCTAAATCCCTCTCCAAAAAGAAAGGCTGAAAATCAAATATACAATACCAATCTTAAAATAATTTTGCTCACACAATCAAGCAACTTAGAAATGAGATTGGCAGCTGCAAGATTATCTGCTAATTTTTTCCCTTTTACATAAGAATCCAGATTTTATTTTTTATTTTTTTACAATTTTTCTATAGAAGTCTTGCCCCACTAACAGTTCTGAGGTGTGTGTGTGTGTGTCTGTGAATACTGTATAAATTTGGCTATTTCTAATTTCTGTGTACTCGGGCTTTCCTGGCTAATGCCGTTTTAATGTTTTATTTGTGGAAAGTGTTATTTAATAAAACATTTTATGAAATTTCATGTATAATAATCATGACAATATTAGTCATGAAATAAATTTTGCTCACAGTTCTCACAAATGCTGTCAAATTGCAATAGTAAGGATTACAAAGAAAGAAAATTTTAAACACCAACAAAGGCAAAATACAAAATTGTTATAACATCCATATGCTGAAGGACTTAACTTTTTTAAATATTTTCTTGATATATATTTGTAATACCGATGAGTAATTTGAGTCTTCTAAAGGGAGACTAGTTTAAAAGGCTGGCAAATGATAATACAAAGCAGAAATATGCTTTCACCATGAGAAATCAGCTTTAATACAAAGCAGACTCCAGGTGGCACTGTTGCCTTACATGAAATAGTAGTACCTGAAATGGTGAAGATTTGTTCCAGGAATTTTCCACCTGGCTCACTGTGGCTTTCTTAAAAATCACACAGTGAGAGGATCTTTTTGGCATCAACAGCACTATAATATGAATTGTGTGGTAGACAAGTGATTCCAGCAACCTTAAATAGTAAATCTCCATTTTCAAATTGCTTTAATTTGAAAACCGATTCACAATCAGCAAAGTATTCAGAAATTTAGTGCTGTTTACTCCAAAATACCTACCTGTACAGTAAGTGCTCTGGATAAGTATTACTGCTAATAGGGGTTACACACAATAAGTACTAAGTAGTAAAAACAGTAAGCATTGATATATGTTGTTTTTAAGTCTCTGGGTGGCCTTGACAATCTAGTTTTTATTCCATGTGAACACCATCAATTTGTATTCTTGTATAAACATAAACATCCAGTTAATCTGAACTGTGAAATGGATTTTGGTTACTTTGAAAGACAGAAATTATGGAAGGACACAGAAATCACAACATTAAAAAGTAAATCCTATTAGAAAATTTATCACTGACTGTGACTTGAATGTAATTGACTCTAAGTGATCCAAGGTGTGAGTTAAAAATGGAGAAGGGAAACTATGACCTGGAGTACTGCTAGCAGGAACTGAACGTGAGAGTTCTCATGTCACTGACAAGCTTCAGTAGCAATAGCTGAGTACTAGCAAAGAAACTCAGCCATCAAGTGACCTCCTTTGACCTTCAGTTTACAGGCCATGGTGGCAGCTGTATAAAAGAATACACGCCAGAAGCATGGCTGGTGTGTTACGTGCAAGCTGTAGCCAAGTCAGAAAGTTAACACAATGTAATAGGGTGTGATTTTGTGAACAATGCAACATACCAAAAAAGGGTGAAATAACTGAAAAAGCTGCCTGTGCATATGTCTGTAAGGCATAGCTCCTTGGATATTATTTTATCCATGACACAATGTAATCTGCCCCACTTGCAACTCATGCAGATTTATCTTTCCATACCATCTTTGAGGCACAGACTATCTACATGTTATGAAACTGATACTCTGTCTGCTGTGGTGACTAAAAATAATAAATCTAGTACTATCTAAGTTGAAATTGAATGCGTGAATTTGTAAGCAGAAGTTGATATAAAGACTATATTATAGTGGGAGATGTATTCTAAATATATTGAGATATTTACTGTGGTTTAGAAGGAAGTAAAACGTACCTTGATTTCAAAACACTTCTCAACAAAACAAGTAGAATATAAAAATAACAGATCTTCATTTAGGCCATTTAGTAGAATTTTACAGACATACTGATGCAGTCAGCATTTAAATGAGGCCATTGGCGCTGCCTGTGTTCACATGAGTACTTTGAGTGCCTGTCTGTGACTGGTGTGGTGACCCATGTACATACACATATACATAGTATCCATGCATGTTCTGTGCATATGCTCAGGCTGGGATTGCACCTTCTGCCTCGGGACAGGTTGGACCTGGGGACATGGAGCTGCAGCAGCCTCACCTCACTCCAACTGCTGGATCTAGCCTGATGTATTCTACAGTGTTTAAGGTCTGAGATACTTGGTGTCAGTGGTAAAAGGAGAAGCAAATGAGATATTTATCTAATTTCTAAGATTCCTCTGTCTCCTTCCCAGCTAGAATACAAAGTGTATTCTTGGGACCTGTCCTAGTCTTGTCTCCTGCCTAAATTCATCTCCTAGTATTACAGAAGTAACACATATCCTGAATCAGGCCTTTTCCCTTCCTCCTGTTAGTGCATTTTCTTAAATTATCAGTAGGCATGCTTCTCTCGTTTCAGTAAAAAAAATTGTGTATTTTGATATAGTTTGTCAGGACATTGTGCCTTTATATTTACACTTCAGTGATCTCTCAGACCATAGAGGCAGAAATGCTTTGGCAACTGTTCTAGCCCTAAGAAGTTTAGGTAAGTTTTGCAGAGCATCCTTTGATTTCTGTATCATCTGTGAATTGAAGGTGTAGAAACACACAACCAAACCCCAGTTCTGTGAGCCACAGAGCAAAGAGCATTATTGCTTAATTATTTCACTCAAGCAGTGAATAAAAAAAAGTCATATGGTCTTGGTTTTTAGCAATACAACAGATTTAAAAACCAGTAACGTGAAGCGTCTAAGTACATACTTAAGGTGGCATACCTTTGATTTCATTTTTCTCCATTTCTTTTAGTGACTGAACAAACAGAAGCTGGCTTTCTGTAAGAGGCCAACTATTATATAACACCAATGCTTGTACGATGTACTTGTGAGGCTGTGAAAGAAAATGCAGAACGTTAACATGCGGAGGACATAACGATTACAGAAAGTATTTAAAAGTCCTGTAAGGTGAGTATAGTGTTGGCTGTTGAATTCAGCAAATGAAACACATGATTAATTTACAAGCTTGCACATTAGAGTATTCACAAGAAGCTTAAAAAATTAGTGTTAATTCCACATTTTATTTTAATTCCTGTGAAATTAAACAATTACTCATGTGTTTATCAACTGAAATTAAATTGAGCTGTACAATAAGGAGCTACATTCCTTTAAGACTTCCATGTAACTTTCCTATGTTTGTCATGTGCTGAGACAAAGAGTTCTGTCTTTTATTTTAAGACCTACTACAGAGCTTTGAACGCTAATACTAGCTCTCAGTAATGTCTCGAGGTGAGGTGGAGGTGGCAGGGTCAGTGGGTTATTTTAAACATTTTCCACACTGAACAGAAAATTATCCCAATACTCCTTTTAAAAATTGTTTTCCAAAATTTAAAGCCAGTTTTAAGTAAAAGGAATAACTCTGGAAATTACTTGTCAATATTTTACTTTTCTTGGAATATTATGTTGCAGTTAAACTCAGTTATCAGGGAAAAAAAAAAAAAAAACACAAGGAAACACCTGCAGACAGAGAAACAAACAATGCTGGAGAAACAAAGTATTGTCTTCTAAGACAGACAAATAATATCAGGTGAAGTCAAGAGAAATGCATGACTTTGACATCCCTCTCTGAGGGGCTGAAGTAGCAGATGTGTGTGTTACTCAAGCATTCAGCTGACGGGCAATAGGTGCTTCTCCTGTAAAACTATGAAAACTGTCTTTCTCTTACATTACGTTTCAAAGAGAACTCACACTCTGAAGCATCAGAAGTTTAACTTGCGAATGGTATTTTTGGCCCTTAGCTGTAAGCCACACTATGTTTGAATTGAATTTAGCAAATAAAGAATGTCTAAAGACTGAATACATCCACCCACTTGATTTGAAAGCAAAAATGAGCTTTTGATAGTTGGTTATTCATATAGGTATGTTACCCTTTCTCCATAGCCTCATCTTAATTTTGGTTACCTGGTTCTTTCCTCTGGATACCAGATCTGCACCAAAAGAGTTATCAATACCCCTTTGTGTTTCCTCACACACGCACCTCCATTCTTCCCTGAATTCCAGTAATTTGAAATCTCTTACTTGTTGTGGACTTCCATGATTATTTTCCAAGTTTTCCAAGGGTAAAGATTCTTCTTCTAACACAGATAGAATTTCTTGTAGAAGTCCTGTCTTGGAAAAACTTCTGCTCTCCTTTCGAACTTTTTTTTTTTTTAATCCTCCAGTTTCTGATTCCTTCTTTGCAGCGCTTTGAATAATCTGGCTTTTGCTTGCTGCAAGATGTTTAATAATGTCAGTGTAAACTTCCCGATACTCTGAATTATTAGTATGAGGTAAAGAGACATTCCCAGAAACTATACAAAAGAAGAACTGCCACAGTTGATTTTCTCATGCTGCATTCTGGTCATAAGGTTCCAACTGAAATTATGCTTATTACAAGTATTATCCAGTATTCATTCAGCACACAAATCACAAATCTCTTCAAAGTAAATAATGGGAAATTGAAACTATTATATATTTAAGTGTTGCTACTGTCTGTCACAGTTCTGGCAACTGCTATCCTTACAGAAGTCTCTTATGTCAACCTGACAAAAAGGTCATCGCTGACTTAAGCCAACCTTGAAAGAAGCTATAGAACAATTTGTGATCTATCACATACAATGTTATACCCTAAGAATGAATGTGAAAAACTGAATGTGGTACGAATGTGGAAAAACTGTGAAACCAGGAACGTTCTAAAGAAAGGCTGTAATGGAGGTATTAATCCAGAAAACTTGAACTTATGCCTGTTCAAACCAAAGGAAAATCATGCAAAAGGGAAGTGAGCAGGCGTGGGTAATCCTTTCTCAGGCTAAAGAAGGCAAGGCAAGACTATTGGAGATTTAGATGAAAGTTGTACGCACCTGTTGTGATAGATGTAAGTAAAATAAAAGCCTAGGAATTCTGAAGGTAGGTGAAAATAATTTACACCACTTTAAGACTCAGTTTGAAAATGTTTCAAGTTTCTGAAGCATACAAGGAGAAATTTCGTTGTTACATATGCTTTATGTTTGTTCTTGTTTGGTTGGTTTTGTTTATCCTCTCATAACTTTGCTCCATGTTTTCAAATGTGGAATCTCAGGAAAGAAAGCATTCTTTTATCTCCTTAATTTGTATCACAATAAAATTTACTTGGGTGTAATTTGCCACATCACTTCTTTTACAATAGTCTCTTCATCATGCAAATTGCTAGTGTGCCTAACAGCCTGTGTAAGGATCACAGCCAGGTCTGTGTGTGTGTGTATTGTATACATCTGTTTTGTGTGCAAGCCTTATGGGAATACATGCTCAGCCTTGCTACAAGTTGGACTTGATGGTGTGGATCTGCAGTAGTTTCACCCCCATTAGGCTGCTAGACTAAGCAAACTCTAAAAATATAGGCCATTTGTAATGCCACTGATACCTATGCTATTATCTTGTCTGAATCCCTACAGAGAAAGGAAATAGAATTCTAGGAGGGAACCTCTCATAGAAAACAGAATAAGGGCAAAAATAACACCTCTGGGGAAGCAGCTTTACATGAATTGCACTAACAGCAGCTGGACTATCAGCTGGGAAGGAGAGATCTTTCTGAGTTTACTGAGGACAGAGAACTTTAATCATCTCAAGGCTTAGTCTGGAAGCAAAGGATGATACTGCATCATTGCTACAGTATAAAAATATAGTTTCATATGTGTTGAGAAAATGTCCAAGAAAGTTCACAGGGGAAGAGAGGAGAACTGAAACAGATTCAGCAATGTCCTGTCTGTAGTCAGCAGAGGTGAGCTCCTTTGCAGGGGTCTGGTTTCTGGGCTTTGCACTATCCTCTGGCAGAGCCTACGGTAGTTCAGTCTCACATGGTATTCAAGGAAGGTTGTATTCTTTAGACTGTAATTAGCTTTCAGTACCCTCCTCTTCTCTCTATCCTAATTCTTAAAAGCGTAAGAACTGAAGAATTCTACAACAGTTTACCCAGAGGATGAGCCTGCTATGACAATAACTCAGCTCAGAACGGTGTAATCCTGCATGAGACTTACACTGCACTAGCAGGAAAATTCCAAACGCATACACAAGGGAAATGACACTTCCAGCAGTTGTCACCAGGTGGTGCTGTTACACTGAATTAATTTTCCTCCTGTGTATCTGAATATTCAATCTTGTTTATTGTAAACAAAGCTCTGACCAGAGGGAACTCATACTTACCTTGACTCCAAACACCCTGTCTGAAAGAGAATTTGATACTTTGAAACTGGATAGCATTGAACTGATACTGTGAAAAATGAAAGGTTTAAGCATGAGGTTGCCCTTCTGTGCTGCAAGACTGCTGTGTTTGCATCAACAACATAAGCTGAGCTTGCAGCACATCAATACGTAACTCCTCTATCGGCAAGTGAATGTTCAAGATCTGAGTCACCTGCTACATCTCAGAAGGGGTAAATATATTCAAAATCAATTTAGTTGTTAAGATAGAAAAGACATTTAGAATACAGCTGTGACCAGAGATGAACTAACAGATTGTGAGTGGGAAAGAGGGAGATAAAGTTTTTTGATGATGCTTGCACAATAGTATCACTTAAGAAAACTTCTGCCAGCAGAATCCATTCTATGTGAGGCAGAGACAGAACATGCATGATACTGAACAGATACTGATACACATCAAATGTGATGATTACATCTTGCTTAATTTACAAATTCAATACAGATGGTACAAGCAGTGGTTTCTGTTTGTGCCTATTCTAAAGAAACACACTTTTTTGGAGAATAACTTGATACCAACAGTATGAATCTTGTATTGCATGTGCATTGTGTAAATCCTCACTTAAACTTGTCATCAGTATTTATGGAGCTTCCTAAATTGTTTTCATTCATGTCATAATTTCCTAAAAGTTCTGACAATTGCAAGGAAACATGTTTTTACAATGTCCTAAACTGTATCTACAAACACAGACTGGGTAATGCGATGCTGTCACATTTGTTATACTGACTATAGTTCATAATCTTTTCATTTAGTTTGCATTCTCAAAGATTTAGAAAACTTACAGAAAATACTTTGTTTATGGTATATAGGATGCATATATACAGAAAGGGAGTTTCAACATCAAGGGCACTCGGTCTAGTATTGTGGAAAAAAAAAAATCAATGAACAGTCACAGATAGTTGCTCCTTCCAAATGATGCCTCTCCGCATACTCATTTAAATAGCATCAGAATATTCATTTCACTTTCACATGCATTCAACAGTCATAACACTTTTTTTCTAGTCATTTTGTCTGATCTAGAGAATCCTTTAAAGGTCCTCTGAAACGAAGAACATTTCATCACCATTTTTTCCTGTTAGAATTCAGTGTCCACTTCTGAAATAAGAACCTGATAAGGCAACAGTCCTATTTCCAATCATGTTGCTATAACAGATATTTCATTGAAAGATTCACAATGATTAAAATAATTTAAAATTAACTGAAATTATTTGTACCACAGCACATAAGAGATAGAAGACATTTTGTGTGTGTCTGATTTCTGGGGATATTTTGAACAGTTCCTCCTGCCAATGCCCCCTACTTGCTCTGGCAAAGACAAAATGTCCCTGTTAGTTATTCTGCTCCATCCTCTCTCCTCCCATATCAGCTGGAACCCATTTCTCTTCTCTTTCATCTGATAGTGCCTTTCAACTTATTTCAGTCTTCAGATTATGATCTTTGCCAACAAGCTGGTTTCCTGACGGAAGGTTTCTTCACATTACTGAGGGTAACATCACAATTTGTTTAAGTATTTGTGGCGCTAACCCTAATCTCAGCTCTTCTGTAGACTTCCTGCTTTCAGCGAAAAAAATTGTCAAATACTGAACACAATACTTACAGCGGGAACTCAAAAGAGTTTCATTACTCAAGAACTTAAAAGCAGGGATGACTGCATGGCCTTTTCCAGTTGCACTCACAATTTCTTCCTCATTATCTAGGACTTGTAGTTTAATGAACACGTCTGAGTTAGAGGTTTGTACTTGCACTGTAGCAATATGTGATGCTGTGACTTTTACTGAATACCTAAAGAGGAAGAAAAACATTACAGCAATATAACCAACAATAGCCAGATCTTTCTTTTCTAGGCAAGTACCTAAACATTGTGTTGACCTGGAGGCAAACACTTAACAGAGTTTTTAGCTCACTGTTTTCTTGCAATCTGATGGGCTAAGCATCCTATACTGCAGTTTAGTGCAGCGAATCCACGATCAAAGAAATTGTGTGGGCAGTTGCAAAAAAAGAAGTGGTGGTCTTGCCATTTCTTTTTATCACTGCCTTATCAAATGTCTAGATATATATTCCCCCTCCTGCTATAGTACAATTTGTTGAAAAAAAAATGGTTAGCTAAATGAGGTATGAAATGAGTTTCAATTAAAAAGTAACCCAGTAAAAGAAAAAAAAAACTAGTAAAAAAAAGGATTAGAAAAAGTAAACAACAACATCCTGATTAAATATGCTCCTCTAAAACAATCTGTATGTTCAAACAAGATCAGCTGAAACATGTACCAAATTGTATGCCTCCTCCCCACTTGTAAAATATGCATTTGAATGCATGTTTAATCTCCAAAAGCTGTACAGAATTTCAGTAATTGGTATGTGGATAAGACTGAACTTAGAGAAATGCAGAATACTGTTAACACAATTTTGAAACTACAGTCTGTGTACTTCATATCTGTTTTTCATTAAGCAGTAGTAATATTTCAGAAAACACTTTTGTTTATGAAATATGAAACTTGGTATTAAATACTGATAGTCCATAAAATTGAGATGCTTACTTTAACACCTTCCCTTTCCAAGAAAAGAGAAAGAACATACTTTTCTGTCAGGGATATTAAAAGCAGAATTTAATCATTCTTCTCTCAGTATTTACCTGAACATTATGTACTTGTCATTGGGTAAGTAATACTCTTTAATTTCTTTAGTAGAATAGATATCATTTACAGTCTCACGAGAGAGAAATGGGAGGGGACTATGAGAACTGATGAGTCGGAGCTTCCATTTTCCAGCTGCCAAAGACAGGTCACCAGTACGTGCTTCAGCCATAAACGTGTACCCTTTCTGAATAGAAAAAACAAGTCATTTTTACTTGGAAATACTGCTTGCTAGTGCTGGAAATGCAGCTGTGAATCAGAAAAGTTCTCGATTTCTTAATATAGCGCCTAAATTAACTTTTCTATTAAGATGACTTCCTTATGTCTCAGCAACTGGTCAAGACAAATAACTGATCACTGTCCTTCTCACTTAGACGTATCTAAATTAAGTATGATATCAGTAACGACAGGCTTGAGAGGTGGGCCCATGCCAACCTCATGAAGTTCAACAAAGCCAAGTGCAAGGTCCTGCACCTGGGTCGGAGCAATCCCAAGCACACATACAGGCTGGGCGGAGAATGGCTTGAGAGTAGCCCTGAGGAGAAGGATTTGGGGGCGTCTGTTGACGAGAAACTCAACATGAGCCGGCAGTGTGCGCTTGCAGCCCAGAAGGCCAACCACATCCTGGGCTGCATCAAGAGAAGCATGGCCAGCAGGTCGAGGGAGGTGATTCTGCCCCTCTGCTCTGCTCTCGTGAGACCTCACCTGGAGTATCGTGTCCAGTTCTGGGGCCCCCATCACAAGGAGGATGTGGAGCTGTTGGAGCGGGTCCAGAGGAGGGCCACGAGGATGATCAGAGGGCTGGAGCACCTCCCCTATGAGGACAGGCTGAGAGAGTTAGGACTCTTCAGCCTGGAGAAGAGAAGGCTGTGGGGGGACCTGATAGCAGCCTTCCAGTACCTGAAGGGGCCTACAGGAAAGCTGGGGAGGGGCTTTTTACAAGGATAGATCATGACAGAACAAGGGGTAATGGTTATAAACTGGAAGAGGGTAGATTTAGACTAGATATAAGGAAGAAATTCTTCACTGTGAGGGTGGTGAGACACTGGAACATGTTGCCCAGAGAAGTTGTGGATGCCCCCTCCCTGGAAGTATTCAAAGCCAGGCTGGATGGGGCTTTGGGCAACCTGGTCTAGTGGGAGGTGTCCTTGCCCATGGCAGGGGGGTTGGAACAAGATGATCTCTAAGGTCCCTTCCAACCTGAACCATTCTATGATATGATTCTATGATTTCTTGACCTCTTACATTTGTTGTTCAGCTGAAGCTTGAGAAACGCTTCTCAATCGTTTTCTATGTTCTGTCCCAAAAACTTGTGTATAAGACAGTAGAAGGAAACAAAACAGATCTAGGTCTAGCAGTAGACAGGAAAAAGACCACGGGAAAAAAAACACAATGCAAGTAACTAATTTCTATCTAGACTGTAATGTCTGCAGAAAGGAGAAACAATGACACATTATTGCTGGTCTGCAGATTTTATCCCTACTGTAAAGTTAATTTCAGAATGACTGAATGTATTCCTGGAGTGACTGCAGCAGAACAACAATATCTACTGATAAAATTTCTTTTTTTTCCCCTCTGTTTTAATCTGTTGATTTATAGTTCTGTAGCAGAACTAACTGGTACATTTATTTAAAAGGAAAAATATAACTTGTTTTACATTAATATTTGCATTTAGGAATTCAGACACTATATAATTTCTTGCTTTATGTATGATGTTCACTTATATATAATACTGTTAAAAATAAAGGTGACAAACTATTCTGTTTCACGACAATTGCATAATTGTCTTGATTGCTTTGTCAATAGAGTTTTCAATAGCTTTTTAAGACCACTGAAATATTAATGCACCATTCGCACACAGGCAGATAGATTTTATGGTGTAAGCCTATAGTTTCTCAATAAAACTCAGTAACAGTGATGATGTGATAAAAAAAAGTAGAAAAATACAGCGTACATGTACAATTCTGTTTTAATACTCTTAACTCAAAATCACTCTTTACTAATATTAACCACATTTAGCATTGTAAAATGTAAAGTCATCAGCTTAGAGAGTAAGAAAAATCTCTGCGTTAATAATTAAGTGGAGAGGCCTTCAACAAGGAAGAGTAAGAAAATCTTTAGTTAATGGTAGTGTCACTGAGGCTATTGTGTGGTGTGTCCATGAAAAAGAAATAATGATTAGTTGGGGTAGGGCATGACAAAATGAGCATTTCCAATGTTAAAACCATAGTACTGTACCAAGTGTTGGTACGATCTTATTTGGAATACTGTGTGCAATCCTGGACATCTTTATTTGAGAGAAGCATGTTAAATGGGAGGAAGTCTGAGGAAAAAAAAAATTAGCGATATTGTGGAATGGAAGAACTGTCTTACAAGACAGAAATAGAACAGTCGCAGCCTGCTAAGCAGGACAAATGCTGAGATGAGTTCTGAAATAAATCTGAAGTTGTGATTGTTCTTTCCACAACTCGTCGCTTTCCCAAAAGGCTGTAAGTGGTGTTTATCACTAAGATTTCTTTTTGCATCCTGCCACTTGTCACTGTCAGACTCCAAACTGAACCTCCTTCCTGATGGAATACACGCCACAGCTCTGAGGATCCCAAATTAACGTTGAGAACTTGAAGAGTTTGTCTGTGACCCTGCATATTCATCCAGCAGTAGCAGTCCTTACCTGCCACTTTCAGCTGGCATTCACTGTAAGCACTGGATAAAGAAAGTTCAAAAAGTTGATAGTAAGGGAGAAGGTATGATAAAACTGGAAATAAAGCTGCAAAAGACAGACAAGAAAACTACTATGGTGTTAGACTAACTAACTACAATTTCTTGCTATTGACAAGTAAGACTGAGAAAGCTAAAATGTGAATTTATCTTCACTAAAAAGATCGACCATGGATAGCATGGCTAATATTAGGGGTAACATTAAAGAGGTTAGAGGCAAGCTAGAATAGGAAAAGAACTGGCAAAATATTATAAAACACATTTCTGGATTAGTTAGGTCTGATCAACTTCTAAACTATCAAACCGATCAAGCTACATGAAAGCATGGAATAGGAATAAAGGAGAAGCAGGAGACATCTGACACTGTCTGATCATTCTTCTAAGTCTTGGGAAATGCTGTCATAATGAAGAAAGTAGAGTGGCTCTTGGATAACCACATCCAGAAAACAAAAACAGAAATATTTTGAAACAGAAAGTACTAATTAGTGAGATTTCCAAACCTGGAACTGATTCCATTTATTAGTAATGATTCCACTTTTATTAGTAACATGGATGGTGGAACACAGAATATATGTTTAATTGACTGATACCACAAAACTAAGGATTATAATTTTAGAGGAAGAGAAATTAAGAAAGATTTTTTAAACAAGAAAAATGGTCTGAAAGAAAAACAGCATTAAAGTCAATAGTTAAATTCACCACACTCAATCAAGAAATACAAACTATGGGATTCAGCTTCTGAGGAAAGCACTCAGGGGCTACAGCAGTATGGGTCAACAAGCCTATTACCAAAAAAAAAAAAAAAAAAGCATCACAGTTAGTGTTACAAGTAGCAAAGCCTGTCCAAAAGATATGTAAGCTAATAATTTCTGATCATTCCTTACTCATCGTTTGCATGGTCTTAAGTTCATCCTTCGTGCAACACTGTGTACTGAGTGTAGTATATCATAAAAAAAAAAAAAAAA
>WBMW01005007.1:1354614-1395771 GCA_013396635.1 Penelope pileata
AGGTGGGGGGAAGAGAATATGCATATGTTCACATCTACTGAATTCTTCTTCAAGTCCCTAAGTTTTTCATCTTTCATATGAGTACAAACATTTAAAATGCATATTTTCCACTTTATAGAGGACAAACTGCTTTTTTTTTGTTTGCTTATTTGTTTCCTTATGGGTCTGGAATAAAAATAAGCTCTTTCCTAAGAGATGCAACCAGAACTATTCTCAGTTCTGCTATTCTGCTTATTTGAGCCTGGTTACAAGTCCATACATAAAAACATCGACTTAGACGTTTTGGTTTTTTTAATATCATTGATTATAACAATATGGAGCCCTTTCTTTTACTCGGTCTTCTAAAATACACAGTATAAACTGTGTGAGCTTTCTAGAACTTTGATGAAAGCAAGTATATCTGAAATATATAAAGCATTGGCTGTACAAAACAAAAAGAAAACAAAACAAAAACAAAAAAAAAAGCTATAGCAGTATCACCAACGTTTTCACAGATAAATTAGCTTGCCACCTTACATCACTTTTTGTTGCAATTCCTTTATAATATCAAAAAGTTATGGTATAGAGATCTGCAGAAGAAGCATAACTTTTCCACGTTGAAAGAATCAGGAGGTCCATTGTAGAAGTGTAGCCATTGGTTTGAAGTGGATAACAACAACATTAAACTGTTAACTACTATCTGCAGCCTTTAGATAGATGTTTACTAAATCATTTGTTCACCTTTCGGTGTTCTTCAGCCATTCCAGTACCATGGAGGCCAGGAGGACAGTGAGTTAGTTCCAACTCCTTCAAGGCTTCAGAAAGTTCAGGCATACTGCTGAAACTACTTATCACATTTCCAATAGCTTTCAGGATAGCAGTAGCCTGTTCAATAAATCTGCAGCTCTCCTGGGGAGAGAGGAGAAAAACTAGCTGTTGCATCAAGATTGTTTTAAGATTTTCTTTGGTTTCTTTTCTAAGCTGCAACAGTAGACAAGCATTTTTTTTCCCCATAACGAAGTAACTAAACATTCCTTAAATCAACTGTTATTAATTTTATAAACGGTCAAATCGATGATGTATTCAAAATCTTAATTTCTCAAAATTCAGAACATGCAAAATTCACTAACTTAAGCTATTTAAATGAGAATGTGACAACATTATAACAAGAAGTATAATGTGTATCTGTTGTGGATTTTATTTTTCCTGTATCATTAGTCCTAGAACATTCAATCAAAAATAAGGCGCATGTAAGACAAAACTTTCTGCTGCAGTGATAAGACAATTGCAGGCAATGGAAATGCACAGCATTTCTTCTGTCACAGAAAGGCACGCGTATCTCCTGAAAACAATGTCCAAACACACGCTGCCTAAGGCATCACTAATCTTCAACAGGATCTCTGTGCAAAAAATTGGACACTTTCCTACAAATGACACTCTGAAGACAAAGGGATAGTCCAGCAACAAGTCATTTTTTAATGTCTCGTATTCTCATAATTAAACTTTGCTATTATAAATATCATAGATTTACCTAAGTTGGTTTAATATCTTATTCCTTGCTATATAAATTTGCTGTTATATTCACCTTTCAATTTCTTTGTTTTTGCACAACTGAGCTCTATAAGCTATACTCCCTCCCCATATACCCATGCCAAATATCTGGGCATAGCGCTTGCCAAAGAAATCTTGAAAACATGAATGGAAGTAATATCTGTTTGGATTGCAGGCAACAAAGACCAAAAGCTGTAGTAATTACTCCCCAGGGCCTCTTATCTCAGCCATGAAAAGTTGTTTGAATCACTTGTTCATGCTAGGCATAAAAGCTACTCTGGGACCCAGTGAGTAATATGTGATCTCATGGGACCAAATAAACTTTATTTTATTTTACTAAACGGGTATGTTTGAAAATAGATTGACATTTGTACGTGTATTTTACGACATGCCTCAAAGAGAGGGCTTATACACTACCTTTGACATACACATCCCAGCAAGAGTATTTTCAGAATTCCATTTTATGCCGCTGTTCTATGTGTATTGCCTAGTGCTTGCTTACACATTTATACAAGTCAGCTATTGCAAAATCCATCCCAGTGCTTGCTGTAAAACATTAATCTACTCATCCATTTCATATTGAAATTAGTATTATACTCTCAAAATAATAAATAAAAGATCCAAGAGTATTTTGCTTTGAAACTAAGTAACAGTCAGAAACACCTTTAACACAATGCTTGACTAGTTCTATCCATGCATACCTTTTCCAGATTTGGCATCACAGCATCCTCTTCTCCAAAGACACATGGCACCATGCTGCAGAGATGAATGTGGTGCCCTACGGGAGAACTCACTGTGAAGAGCAGTATGTGTCGTCTACATTAAAGAGAAATATAAAGATTAAAATTAAAAATACATTTTTGTTAAGTAACAGTAGTTCTTAAGCTTTTTCTTTCATACTGTCATTTGGTAAATATGAAATCCTTTCCAAGATTTTCTGGCTCTCCAAATCTTGCACTACTAACTCCTTGCTTTGCAAGGACTTCCAGATATAGGCAAGTAGATAAAATCAGAACAGTAACAATTTTGTTTATAATTAGATTTTACGTTTTCTACAGCAAAGTACGTAATTCCACTATTTCAGACAGATACAAACCCAAAGTTCTTTGGTCAATTAGCTGCACTCAGAAACAAATTTGCTCTAGAAAACGTCAAAAGGAAGTTAAGTTCTCTGGTCATATGAATAACTTAGATCGTAATTTCTGTGTTTAAAGAGACGGAAATCAGAAAAATTTAATGCATTCTTGCTAGATTAATGTTTCAAAGTGATTACTTTATACAGCGACTGTGGGCCAAACCACCCAAAAGTAACCTACTCAGGTGGCAAACAACAGAAACTCAGTATGTGTTATCAACATACACTTGTTTCATTCTTGTTTACCTCATCACATCTATGACAGATTCCATTCATAAAAGAAACCATTCCCAACTACAGCCATACAACACAAGGGCTTAAAGCTGTTCTATCCAATGAATAATTTCCTGCAGTCCTTCTGAAATACTTGAGGGGGCTGCTGACATGAAATTGTGAAGCTTCACGTTCTTATACCATTGTCCAAATGACATTCAGCTGGACAAGTTTGTACGAGCTGCAACTTTGTATTAAACAGAAGTACAGCAATAAGAGTAAGAAAGGAGAATTATACTACTCACTGCATCCTAAGCACTTCCACGTTTTAATCACATCTTCTTGGGAGTGAAATGCGAGATGAGCCTTAGCAACTGACAGATAGAGGGAAGAAAGTGCCTTCCAGGCTGAGCAAGTCATTTCTCATTTGGAATGGAATGGGAGAGCAGTCAATAAACCCATTTGTCTCACACACCTGCTGTAAATTAAAGCTTAACAAAAGCCTGCTGGCTCTACCCAAGAGTAGGGAGAATCAGCTTATAGTTTTGAATAGTCTATATTTCTAGTCATTTTGAAATTTGCAGGTGCAAAAAGACATTTTTTGTGGCTTCTGTAGAGGACAGGGATACGCAAATATCAGAAACTGCTAAGGAAATGTGTGTGCTGATAGAACTAACCTATAATCAGAGTAGCATCTTTTCTATATTTAGCCTGAAACTAGACAATTAGAAGGCTCTATTAAAGAGCTTATTTTGATAGCAGCATGCTAGTATTATGGTATTTTCTTTACATGCCTGTTTATTGGAAGCCTTACATGATTCTGTTTTGTTGGTTGGTTGTTGTGTTTGTTTTTTTTGTTTTTAAGAGATTTAAAATATATGACCGACATACTCCGAATTAATTTTCTCAAGGACATTTTGTTGTACTGTAAACATGTAGTACAACACTAATTTATATTTTAAGAAAAATAAACTATCCTAGAAAAAAAAAAAACAAACAAGCTGAAAGTTCAGTTCATTACTTTCTAAATACATTTTGTGACATCTTTCTGAGACTAAATAGAAATAATTAGAAATAGATATAACTTTAGAAATAATTGTAACTAGAATTTGTATTCTGTGGTGTTTTCTGTATTTTTTTTTAAGGATTTTTCTTGCTAAATGCTCTTAAATAAGAGCAAAAAAGAATCAAAATCTTTATAAAGGTTTTGGTAATTATTTTAAATTCACAGCAATTTTGCAGTCTTACCAAATCTTAGCTATCAAAGACTTTGACATTACTAAATCTTGTGTTTTAGGAAATAAAATCTCAGTTACTGTGTAAAATAAAGGATCGTCTCAATCTCTAAGTAAAAAAGGAGCCTTCAGAAATGAAGCCTCATACGTACCCAACAGGGAGATTCAACACAGTAGCTTTGGTTGCATATGTGTGCATCGTTAGCACAAGTTCCCCACGAGTCACACATTTCCAAGAGAAATGTTCAATCATCAGCAGTGCCTTTGAAATAGTAGAACCTTCTTGTTTAGTAGCTACAATAAGAAAGGAAAAGCAAAAAACAAGGGAAAGAAAGGGGGAGGGTGGGAAGGAGCAACAATAAAATTATATCACAAATACACTTATGCAGAATATATATTTACCTTAGAGTAACTGAGGTCCTTCTATAGGCTTTGATTAACTCAGAGAAAAGAGGCAGTCATTAAAAATTCATAGGTGATACAGAATATGGTTGATTTGTACTGTTTATTAGGAAACCATGGCCAAAACAAGGTATTGGAAGGATGTGTAAATCAGACATCTTCCAAGTCACCTAAGGTGGCTCTAACACTTCTTAAAAATGCATTCTGTCCACGTGCAAAGGAAGTAAACACCCATACAAAGCTTATGTTCATATTATAGTTCAGTTCTTTTTAACAGTTTGGTTAGTTTTTGTTGTGTTTTGTCTGTTTGTTTTTTAGGTTCTGTTTGGTTCTAGCTGGAATAACAGAATTTTTATTCAAACCATCCAAATTTCTGGATCTTGAAATAAACCACCCATAAATACTGCACATTGGATCAAAAATCAAAACTCTAGTCATATCGCTAACTTCACTGTATTTTGATCAGTTCAGGCATAAAGTAGCTTTCAGCGCAAGCAGACAGTGATATCACAAGGGGGGATGGTTTTAAACTAAAAGAGGAGAGATTTAGATAAGGTATTAGGTGGAAAATCTTTACTCAGAGGGCAGTGAGGCACTGACACAGCTGCCCAGAGAAGCTGTGGATGCCCCATCCCTGGAAGCGTTCAAGGCCAGGTTGGATGGGGCCCTGGGCAGCCTGAGCTGGTGGGAGGCAGCCCTGCTTACAGCAGGAGGCTGGAACTAAGTGGTCTTTAAGACTCCTTCCAACCTAAGCCGTTCTATGATTCTATCATTCTATGATTCTATGAACATGCACTTTTCTGCATTGGCCTTACCTCCAGTGTCATCCTGGCACACTAATGCAGAAAAGCTAACCAGGATTTCAACAGGCATCAGACTGTCCACAAGTAAATAATAGAAGGTTCGTTCACCAGTAGGCTGCATAGAGAAAGGCATTAGTTCATCTTTCCTTTTCACTGAATGTTGTCTACTCAGGCTTATAAGAAACATGACTCAAAAGTCACGTATGTTGACCTTAGATATGATATGGGAAGTAAGAAATTCATTGCCACTGCTTCCTTCAGATTTCAGACATATCATGCGAACCCAGAGCCTCATGCTGCATGTATACCATTCACTTAGGAGTTAAAAGGAAACATAAAAGTTTCCTGAAGGAGAATTCATCTAATTTCATGCGAATTTCTTCACATGTACCTCAGTTTAGTAGTTATACTTGCAAAAAAGCATTCAACAGGAAACCAAAAAGTCTGTTTTGTGCTGCAGCTTCCTGACCCTAGTTAATTACAGTAAGTTTGAAAGAAACAAGTGCTCTGTTAATTTCTAACATGATTGAATCCCTCATTGTGCTTTTTCTACAAAAATATATGGAGACAGCGTTTTTCATTCTCAACCTTAATACATAAATTCTATGCAAATATCAAAAGCTATAGAGTGACTCTGTTGTTCCTAGAATACTTCAAAGTCTAAGGGTGAATGAGCTTCTTTGCTACAGAACTGTTTAACATAGCTTAAATTTTCCCTGAATCGTATGAATACATTTTTGGTATTTGATCCTGGAATGCTACTATTATTACTTCAATAGCATAGCATTAAAGTATTCTGATACAGAATTTGCCTATTAGTGTATACACTTCATGCATAACAATGTAAAAAAACAGAGTAGCGTTACAGCAAAAAGTGATTAGGTATCTTTTTTTTTTTTTTTAGCAAAATAGCACACAGCATCACGTAGTCTTCAGGTTGATTATAGGTTGTGGAAGTATATCATGAAATGTTTGATAAAATTTCTTACGATCTGATTATAAATACAGAGAGGTGGAAAAATGCAGGTATAATACAATTATGAAGCACAGTCCAGGTAGTTAACCTTCTCAGTATAGAATTTTACATTAAATTAATGTCTAGAGTTTGCACTTCAGTACTCTACAATTACACCTCAGTTACAGTACGAAACTAGAGCTGGAGCGGGATATTCAAGAATGTTGAATAACCTCCTGATAATAGGAACTAATGGCAGATTTTAAAAAATGCTGTAATTTCAGTGTGACTAAGGGGTATTTCTAATCCCTGCAACAGAACCTCATGTATTTCACTGCAGGACTTAGCATGTTAGGAGAAATGGAGGGCTAAGCTAAACAGACTTCTTCATCTTCACCTGTCACCTAACCCAAATCAGAAGGAGAATTGAAGGAGGAATTCTGAAGCTGAATCATCATTAAATTTGATTTAGAGAAGTCTCTAAATTGTTATAAGATAGATTTCATTCAAGATAAAGAAAAGACGGAGATGCAATTCTATGTAATATATACTCGCTACTAAATTTTATGATTTACATGCTCAGTATTTTTTTCTGCAATAGCGATCTGTAACATTTTTTTCTTATCTTAAACACAGTGAAACACTTCCATGCATTTAATAGTAAACACAATCTTTGTATTGACTGTAATAATCCTAAGATACTATTATTTTTTCAGTAATAGCAGTTCTATGTGATGTACTGATGACATTTAGGATATATGTTTTAAATAATTATATAAAGTTTTGACAAAGATAAAAAAGTACATAACTCAATACAATCATATACCTTAAACTCTGTCTTCTGATAGTTATAAGCATAAGTGTGCGGCTTATGAAAAACATACAGGTTCCTAGGAACAGAAAAAAAAGTGGGAAAACAGTATAAACGACATATTTCAGGTAAATGTTTCATTGCATAAGATATTCATTTTAGTTAGTAAATGCATTATAATCTTCCATAAATCACTCAGCTATTTCTCAAAAGTGGTTCAGTATTTTCAGCTTCATTAAAGTTGAGTACAGTTCATCTACAGAGAAAGCAGCTGATATTAAGTTATGCTTCTGCTACGCTTCTATAGTGGTCTGTTGGAGGTCAGGCCACTGATTCCTCCTATTAACCCATGATCTATAAATTGTAACAAGTTAGTATTACTTAAGAATTTCCATGCCTAAAGAGTATGGCAATAAAATTGTCTATGAAGTGTCACTGTAAGGAAGAACTCTTTTGTAAAGTTTATTAATGCCTCTTTTCAATTCTCTAGTGTTTGCTTACTTTCAGAAACTTTATCACAGAAACTTGATTTTTTTATTCTGACCTTGATTTAACCAAGGGCAATATTTTGTTAATTGAGGATGAAACTGGATGTGAAGGCCAATGATTTACATAAGATAAATGTTTTGATTACTCAGAAACTTTATTTATGATTCACTGCTGACATATCAATTGCTAGGACTAAAGTTTTCCTGATTTCCTAAAATTGATACAAACTCTGAATATTTGTCTAATTTTCATGATATCTAAGATACAGACTTGTCAGATAAGGAAATGCTTTCAATAGAACGGACAGGTAAAATTAAAAACTTAGGCAGCTAAATTCTTCTGAGCGGTAAATTCTTCAAAGGTCAATTAAGACACTTCTGGTAACAAATGAATTATCAGTTCACTGCAAAAATAGGTAAACTGAAACCACTTAGGAGAGGAATATAAAAAACTGACAAATGCTTGATATTTATTATTACTGTGGTTTACAAAAGGTCAACATTATTTTAATGTTTGGCTAACAAGTTAAAAAGTTCATATTTTACATTCTATGTTGCACCATAAGCAGGACTTGGAAGTAACAGAAATGGCTCTGCTTGTGATGCTTTTCGCTGAAGGTCGTATCTCCCTGGACCTGGGGCTTCATAAAAGCTGAATTTTCTCTGAAAAAATTACTCTCCTCACCATTGTGAGGTTATCTAAAGGATCTGTGTTTTTCCAGGCTCCTTAAATTCAAAAGACGGAAGTTAAAAGGATAACTCAGAATGGGGGAAGAGGACGAAAATTGCGGCAAAGCAAGAAAGCAAGGTGACCACTGTAACAAGCAGGATTTGAAAAAACATCAGAATATTTTTTAGTCTAGTCTACAAATTATATATGAAATATATAAATATTAAGTAAACGAGATGATTTTTAAAAGAAGAAATTCCTAAATCGATGGGAGTATACAAAGTTTATCTTTTGGAACAAATACAGAAGACTCAACAACCTTTATTGCTTTGGAATGTGGTATTCAACACAGACTTTGACCTATCAGTGGCTAATGTGTCGGATACGGGAGCACCCTAATTGCTACGTGCCCCATGACTTGCCATCTTCCACCCACATCACAGTGTCATATACGCTCTGTGAAGCCAATGGTTGTGCTCTCCACAGTACCCTGGAGCACACATGCAAGGTAGCCTCAGGCTGCACCTACAGACTCACTATCAACACGGACAGTATGTCTTGCCTTGGAACTACCCTGAAAGGCAGGAAAATTATACAGAAAAGACCTGTTGCGATGGTACAGGTTTCATATAGTCACTTTACAAATTTTACCATTGTTATACTGTATATTTTAAGGAATACAACACAAAACTTCTGCTCCTTACTGGAAACAAACACAGAATTCTTCAATGCTAATCCAGGTTTTCCTGGAAGCTGAAGTCCTTTGTGACTTGATTTCTTCCTTTGCTTTACCCAGTGTCTGGATTTTCATAATAGCATCAGCTGTTTCTGACCTTCGTTTTGCATTAGAACTAAAATTCTCACACAGTTCTTCTGCAGAGATTAGAAGACACACAGATTCAATACACTGACAATACGTACAAAGCAAAATCATTCTAACATCAAAAAATTATCCTAAAACTACAAGACTGTTCTCCATGCATCTTAGAGCTTAAAAATAAAAACTGAAACACTATTCTAAAAAACTTAAAGGATGACAAACAATTCTGTATGGATTTTTGTTGTTTCCTTCTGAACCTGCTTAAGTATTCTATCTCAATATACAATTACGTATGGAACTATGCATTGGAATTTTTAACATGAGCATGCAAGAAAAATACAACTGTTCATCCAATGATTCTATTCAGTGAAAACCTAGTGTGGCACTGTAATTTTTATAACCCAGAGAAGAGTGGAGGACATAAAGACCTATCCTTGCTGCTGGTACTCAGATAGCAGTACACCTGTGATGCTACTCACGTAAGTCAGTCTAACTATTTGCTAAAAGAAATTAATGTCAACAATATTACATTAATTTTCTTGTAGAAAAATCCTAACTACTGTCAGAATCATGCTAAAATATCAACAGAATTGTCATGTATACACATTTCATAATCATTTAATAACATCTTAAGCTGCATTGCAATGTCACCTTCTCTGCTTGTACTGTGAGATTCATGTGAACTGTTATAGAAGATGTTCAGTTCTCTCCAAAAATTTTTAAGGATAGCCCAGAACAGCTGAGTATAGTAGAACAGAACAGTTCAAACATTAATAGCTATTAACTCAGAATGTTCGCTAAGGAAAAAGCTGAGGTGACAGCCAAACATGTTTAACAAAGGAGAAAGCTAATTAGCAAAATACATAGTTAATATTTAAATATGCTTTGTAGTATTTTATGATCAGTGAAACATAGTGATCTGCTGGATAACTGATGAGTTTATAAGATGTAGGTGGCTCTAAAGTATTTTGCAATTATTTTTCAAGAGTGAAAAGAAATGTAAGGAAATGTGCCAAAGTCTTTTTTCACTCCCTTATAGTATGGGAAAACTACTTGAAAGCTGTAGAATGTAGGGTTTTGCTTATATTTAAGTTAACATGTGTTTCAGGCCCCCAGTGAAATAACCAGTTTGAAATTACAAATCTGCCCATCATAGGCTGTATGGAGAGGGGGTCACCAGAGCAGAGCTATATCCCATGCAGCTCAGTATTGCTCATCTTTGTTCATTCTGAGCACAGGGACTAGAGTACTATCAATAGACATTGTTCAGGATCAGTTGTGTCAACAGATTTCTGCAGCCTTCAAACAGAAGGTATGCTCCACCTTATTTAGAAGTCAATACATAAACCTTCCTGTTGATCATTTATGCACGCTGGGGCCTGAAGGAACACTGCCTTCCCACTGCAGCTAAAGGGAAGTAAAATCAGTGTCAATAAAATGGCTGGATTTTCCCAACTTCTCTTTGAAGAAGCAGTGAGAATCTTGTGAGAAGGACTTGAAAAAGCATATTTTATCCATTTTTATGTATATATACCAAAGATAATGCTCTTCAGAGCTTTCTGGCACCATAGAGAAATATTATAAGAACTGCATACACACCTTGTATGCAAGAAGGTACACTTCCAGATATGAGAAACTGCAAACACTAGGTGATATATTGAAGATATAATTTATGGAATAAAACTATAACTACATTTGAAGCAAATCTTAAGAGTTGTGCTGTATAAATTAGTATTTTAAGACTGACATAAGGAAGATAATTTCAGCAACTAATTGCCTGTAATTATCATATAATTTATTCCTTGAAAAAATGAAAATACTAATCAAATACACAGGGATATAAAATAAGCATCTTGTAAAGTTAAACACGGCAGAGAGCTTTAGAAAAGGACAGAGTACATGCAAATTCAAGAACTTGATGTTTTTTAGGCTCAAACAACAAAGATTAATGTAACAATCAAGACTAAGAGGAAAAAAAGTAACCTGAATATGGTAAAACATGCAAGTGTAGAAGTAATAATAAAACAATAATAATAAAATGTACATAGCAGCAAAAAAATAGAGGCAAATAAAAACAGATGAAAAATTAAGAGCAAAGCAGCATAAAAGCTTGAGCAATTAATTGAAAAAGGGAAAAAAAAAACAGTAGCAAAGAAATATAGATTTAGCAGAGTTTGTCATACAAATACTTACTGTTATGGTAAGAAAAAGCTGTACTGCATGAAAATTCCAAAAGTATTAGAAAGAGGAAAGCTCTTAAGCAAGTGAAAACAAACTTTTAAGACAGTTAACATCAAAAGTTGTCATTGCTTTCAATAAAAGCTCTTTATTTTTCAAGCTCTGGCCTCTTACTGAGATGCTTAAGGGGAAATCAAATTGTTATTTTTGAACCATTTAAGATGTGTCTTGATCATTCAGGATATGTTGCTGAGTTTCTATAAAGATACCTCAGTTTTTAGGACTCTAGCCACTTTAACAGCCAATAATCTGATTTTTACTAATTTGGAATCATACCAATATTATAAAAGTGTATCACGTTGTTATTCTAGAACCAATCTCTACACTAATTAGTAAGCTTTACTTCAAGGGGCATTTCCTGACTAGACTTTCAAGTAAACAGAAAAGACATCTGTCTGGCTACAGAGATGCACCATCTTCAGAATCAATTAATAATGACAGCTACAAAAATACTCCAGCATCCCAGCATATTTGTGGCAGGCTTTAATGAGCCATCTATTACCAACTGTTTTATTTCTATTGGGTCTTTCGAGCTGTGAGTCAATAACTGAAGGAT
Organism: Penelope pileata; assembly: GCA_013396635.1. Lineage (NCBI taxonomy): Eukaryota > Metazoa > Chordata > Aves > Galliformes > Cracidae > Penelope > Penelope pileata. Next base: position 1,366,471 of record WBMW01005007.1, read on the forward strand.
TATATTTCCAGCTCATTAACTTTTAGAATTTTGATACAGTGAAATTCTCCTCTTTTGTTTCTATGTACTGAAAATAGAAAAATCCTGTAAGGGAATCAAAAGAAAAGACAATCAAGTACTACAGCACTTGAAATCATTAATAGTTCTTAAAAGTGTAATGTTAAACTCATGTAGTTTGCCTATACTGAACATATGTTTCTCATTATTTTCAGTCTGCACACTCTTCAAACATTAACCTTAAACAGATTAAAAACATAAAAATGTAACATTTATTAAAATGGAATTTGTCCTTTTTTCTTGTCTTTTATATCAGAAAAGAAACAAAACAGTTCACAGTGTTCAGAAAAAGAACTCTGTGTACAATACAAAATCCAGTATACTTTACAGGATAATAACTTTGTAAAGTGAAAAGTGTAATTTCTTCCAAACCGTTTTGGAAGTTAAGGATTTTTTAAATACCAGTCTGAAGATTCCACTCTGCAGTTACACCCATTCTCTGAAATCTTCCTCTGTGAGACCAAAACTCATAAATGCGTAAGACTGATGATTTTCTTAATATGAGGGTTAAAACTGAAGACAGATATGAGAATGGCGAAAGTCTGAATATAAATTTCAAACATACTTACTTTCAGAAGGTGTGGGTTTCTCTGCTTTATGCTGGTCCTATATGAGAAGAAAAAAGAAAAAAGACGATCATAATTTTGCATTATGTTTTTAAAGAAAATATTTCCTTTTTGCAGCAGTCCTTTCTGAGCTGTAAGAAACAAGCTAATATATTATCTCTAAAGGACCGGGAAAATGAAAGGAAAAGGAAGAGGAAAAGGGAAAGGGTATGTGATCTGGACTCTGGGATGTTCCACATGCCTATTCCTATTCTCTTAAAATGCTCTCTGACATTACTGTTCTTTGACGATAAGTTCTATTCTAAGAACTGATTGATTTATTCTAGATATAGTTCTATTCTACACTGTTTCTGTTCTTGGAGAATATATAAAGAGCTCCTGTTCTAACAAGTATTTGTTGCTGTGCAAGTGTGCACAACTGCCAATCGAAACAGCATGCCTGATTGTTATAGCATCTTTCATTTTTTATCAGTTGCATAAATAAAAATTTGCCTGCTATTTTTTAATTTTTTGGCAAGTAAATTATTCTGGCCATTCCCATTTCAAAGCTAGAGGAGCTGAACTTGTCAGCCCTATGGGAAGTCTACTTTGCACTAAACTGTTAATGGGTTAACTGGACTAGCTTTACCTTTGCAGGGGAAAATACTGAAGCCTAAAAATTCTGTTGCAAACAACTTTTCAAGCTTCTTTTCAAGCTTCTTTTCGTTCCAGCTCTCCTTTTAACAAGAATTGTCGCCTTTTCCCCACCCAAAATCCACATATATACCCATTTTTATATGTGGCAGAGGTGCTAATGTTGAAGTTGATAGCACTGAGCATCTAGATAAACAGTGATTTCCTGCTTAAAACAGAAACAGTTATTCATGCTCAGTATAACAATAAAAAATTCTGTTTCTCTTTCAGTGTTTGCTTTTCTTAATCTCTAGTTAATCTCTTTAGAATCAGACAAACAACGATTGAGATGTATATTGTTAATTCGAGTTTCAAAACTAGAGAAAGAAAACTCTCCAATAACGAATCTCCCAGAGGAATCCACAAAATTCTGTTGATTAAAAGATTCAATACGTGAAATAGTGTTCTGCAAGTTAAAAAACTTTATTTTCTTTTTCCATCAGTTCAAATGCAGTTCTGCCTACATACCACAGCTATAAATAGGCTCAACACTTTTCAGATGAGATTTAAATTGATGCAAAGGTAAGGTTCAAATACAGGTTAATTAGCTGCTCATGACTTCTTACATCTCTTGTCTGTACGAGACTGCTCTCAGACTAAGTTATGCTTGTGTCTTTTTCCTTCCATTCTTTTTTTAATCAATATCTCTCTTTCATGTACTTCCTTACTCGCCCTTGACTTTCCTTGTTTGCGTGCCCCACTCTGACACTCCAGCTTTTCACAGTCAGAATGGTTCTTAACTCTGGGACTGTAGAAGAAAATCAAAGTGACATTCTAAACTATTTCTATGCCTCTAGCACATAGATGTCTATTACTTTGCAATTAACTAAATCGGTATTTGTTCAGCTATAGAGACAGAAGTAATCTAACAAATAATTATTATACTACTTATAGAACCCTTTAACCCTGCTGCTTTTGTAATCATTTTTGTACGTTGCAATTATTAAAACAACTTTTAAATGGTGATGAAGTACTAACTAAAATATTATTTGTTTATAAAATGTGCGCAAAATGCAGAGCAGCCAAAAATATATTTTACTGCAAATAATTCTTTCATTACAGCATTGCCTTGTTTTAAATAATAAATACCCACACACCTACACTTTCTATGCACACAAAAGATATCAAACAGATTAAAACAAATGAGTTTCATATCTGAAATCTAAAAATGGCATTATAATGTACTCTGAACAGAAAACATATAAATAGGTACTCCAAAAAAATCACACAGAAAATGATTTTCCCTTTACTTCAAATTTTACCTAAATTAATTGTTAAGTTTTCTTTCTCCATGAAGAGTCCTAATACCATTTTCAACAGTACGTCTGGGGCCTTCAAACACATTTCATAACCCCATACATCAAGTCACTGTACATCAGTCAAACATAAGAAATATTATCCCCATGTATACTTATCACTTTGTCCAGGAAAGGAACTGTAGAAAATTTAAAATAGTTGGGTCGTCTTTTCTACAAGATTTCACAATCAGCATTTTGATGCTGCTTTTCCTTCATACAGCCCTTTGGATGGATATATTCTATTGAGACTTTTAAATTATTTTCTATACTGTAATCATATTGAATGTAAAAGATACAGAAGCTGTGCTACATGGGACAGAAAATAAATGCAAAGGGGAATAACTGTGGTAAACACTAACGAGTTGGGAGCATATTTTTTCCAAAACAATTGTTTTATTGAGTTAGATCCAGATTTTAACTATATTGAAAGGCATTTGTATACATACTAGACTGCTCTTTCCCCTCAGTTTTCTGAGTCAAAGAGAGAAATGCTATCAGATGCTCTTATGAGCAGTGTTTGCTGCACTAAGTAAGAAACTGATGAGGTACTGAAACGAATGAGGTACTGACAATCTGGATTATTTTGCAGGTGTTGAGTAAATAGAATTACATCCATTGAGTTCTGTTTGTTTGTTTGAATGTTTCAGCCTCTATTTCTCTATGCTGCAAATCAGTTTCTTGTATAAAATATATTGCATGAAATAGTGCAGTTTTCAGAAAGTCTTTGTTCCTTTCTCTGTTCAAAACACAAAGTGTAAATACTACAAGGAGCTTTTTGTTAGAGGCTTATTTATGAATAGACTTTGATAGTATGTGTAAAGAACAAGGTACAAACCAATGTAAAACAAAAATGACAACAACAACAAAACAGTGGTTAGATCTGCCAAAAGTCATCCTACTAACATTTTACTGATCTTGGGTAAGATTCATGTTGTCTGTCATGGAGATCTACAGCAGGGATACGTACTTAGTGATCTCCACTTCCTTCTGGGGGAACACTTCCTTGGTTAGCTTGGCAAGCTGTGCTCAGGGTGCTGCCCCTACCTAGCGAACCTGTTTGGAGAAATGTGGCTCTCTAAGGGCTTGCTCAGGGCACCTGTGGGTCTAATTCATGGCTGAGGTTTCCATTAGCAGTCAAGACTTTCAACAGTTAGGTGGAGGCAAAGTCAATGGTGAAGTTTTAATTCTTTTTCTAGATCGAGTCTGAAGACTTTTGATTAAGAACCAAATGAAGAAGCAATTTTAAGGCACATGTTTACAAATTTTACATTTTTCAAGTAGCCACGTGCCATCCTTCTACGTAGCTGAATTAGAGTAATTGTATTATTAATCCATGAAGCAAACATTTATTGATAAACACATGACTCTCATTAAGACTTTCGCATCAAATTGATATTAAAGAGCAAAATCAATATATTCTATAGTGTTAGCAATATTACTTCAAGAATCTAAAGAATAAATCATAAAAAATAAAGTCAAAATGAAAAGTGTTAGTAAAGATTTTCCGCACATCCATATAACTATGAAGTGGAAAGAACAGGGAATTTAATGAGATGGGTGGAATGGAAGGGGAAGCTTACTAAAACATCTTTTAAAACCTGTATTTAAGAATCAAACATTTTCTATTTCACCTTTCACTATCTTTTGCAATATAAAACTAGGTCAACTTAAAAAAAAAAAAATTACCTGAGAATAATCTTCTGTGTTTGAGTACTTCCCACTTTGATTCATTTTCACGTTACTGTCACCTACATTTTCATTTCTTTCAGAGACAGAAGACAGATGGCTCTGCGAATGAAATCCTTTTGCAGTGGTAGACTGTGCAGAGAAGCTAAATAATAAAAGAAAGCTCAAACACCTTAATCCATATATTTGCTTTCAAATCACAGATTTCATAACTGCTATTTTTAACAGAATTCTGTCAAAATAATTTATATCTCCTTTATTTTGACAGCTTAATAGGGCAGCACAAAATGTACATGTACAAATACATATATTCCTTACCATTACTGGCTTGTGAGATATATATCTTTGTGAGACCTGAACTGTTGTTCTCTTAACTAACCTTCAATAAAACAAAACCCATGTCAGTTGAAGAAAACTAGATGATAATACCAGAAGTGAATAAATTTCAATGGCCTCTAGACAGGAAAAAAAAAATTATAAATATGGATAGGGCAAAAAAAAAAAATGTTTGAAACCCATGTAAAGCCAGCTCTGGCAATAGCAAAGGAAAGCTCTGCCTCTGACTTCAGTGGAGGCAGAAGTAAAAATTGAAATATAGAAAGATAAGTAACTCCTTCCTTGATAAGCAAACTAGGAGAGTGAGATCAAAACAATGTTGCAAACATGACAATTAGATGTAATTGTGTTGTGGCTGCCATAAAGAACAGAGAAAAATGTGTGTGTTATCTAACTCCTTTCCTAAGGATTGGTATAATGAAACACTGAGATCTTTAACAGTAACATTGTCACTATTATCTTCCCTTTGAGTGCTTCAAAAAACATTATTCGAAAACAAAGCAGGAGATTAAAAACAATTTCAGTCCCAGTTATGTATCTAAGTCCTTTATCATATTTAGGCCGCTAATGCTAATTCCTGCTATATATTTTTGGTTACCATCTTTAATTAAATCACAAGAGACTAGGTTAGCTGATTGTCATGGAAACTTAGATCATTTAATAAATAGTTCTCGACAAAATGGTGTAGATTGATCGTGAAGGAATCTATTAAATATGGAAAAAATATAATATAGAATATGTCAACATAGAAATAATGCATCTTTATCATTCTCTCATTCCTTCAATGATGTATTTATGGATATTGCTTAAAGCATTTTTATGTGTCTCTATTCCTACAAGCAAGTTATTTACTGTATTTTAACCAGCAAAAAGCAACTGAGTAAGAAAACAATGATATTCCCAGAGTATTGCATAATAATCCCAGGTCATTTCTGCAATGGACAAATGCTGCTCTTCAAAACATATCTAACTGATGCATTATCAACCCAATCACTCACTATGGTCAAAATGCAGAACTTGTCAAGCAAGTGATTTACTCAGATTTCTTAGAGCTGTCTTTAACAGAAGTTGCACACATCTTAAATATATACAGTGTGCATCCAGGCAGGGGGCTGTCGGTACAGGGTGCGTGCCCACCCACCTCCAGGCGAGCTTTCTCACCAGCATGTAGATCAGCAGATTGTAGGGAGCAGCATTCAAAGCTCTGAACACCACAACTTGTACAGGAGGTGTGCACACATAGAGGTAAACTCCAGCTGGGTGTGTGTGCGTGTAGGGTGACCTGCACTCCAAAAGAGGGGGTGAGCTTGATATCCGCAATGCCAGGAAGGAGCATCTAATTACATGTGTATGTCTCTGTGTGTGATTAGAGGTCCTTTTGATTAGTTACAGAAAGGTGTTCAGAAGTTTACGGTTTTTAACATTTTGTAGGTGATTTATCTGTTATATTGCTGATTCTAAATGTACCATTCACTGATTGCTAATTAATTATGTGGAAACAATAGAGTGTTTTTATTCTGATGTGCTTTGGACTCCACAAACTGAACACTTTTTTTCCTTTGTGACTCAAGTAAATGTAAGCCATTGTATTTTTACAGTGAAAATTACTAACAACATGACGTTACTGACTAAACAATATTGAATACTTACGTATCTTTGGGTATTTTGATAGGATTTGATTTGTAATTCAAAAATAGGCTACCAATCTCAACGTACTGTTCAGGTTTCTCTATTACAGGCTCTGGAAAAAAAGCAACTTGTTAAATACCTACTCATAAGAAATATTTAATTGACAGATAAATTCCATAGGAGATTCCTCACCCCAAAATAATTTTATAAAGACTTGAGGAAATAATCTCTAAGCACCACGGCATGCACACGAATAAAAGAGAACAACCAGGGTGGCTTTAGCTGATGTATCACAGGAAAACTAAGTGCTTAACACTGTGACCCTCAGCTTGCAGGTATTAATAGTGTGCTTGACCTATATGTAAATGTACACAAAGTAGCTCAGCACTATAGCAGAATATTCTGCCTTTGTTGATTTCCTGTTTCCTATGTCAGTATATTTTGCTAGCACGCCTATAAAGCCTGCATACTCAAGCAATCTCACACTATGCACTTGATTCCATTCTGCAGTATAGACAAGCCACAGAATAAGTTTATCCTTAAAACTATTAACAGTTGCAGAAGGGCAACTCACATACTTTAAATGTTCAAAAGCTTTCATGGCTCTGCGTTGGAGTTTCTGTGTGCTGCTCTGATAACATTCCCATAGTTTTCTCCAGTACAGAAGATTACTTTTTAAGAGTATTTTAAGATTACTTTTAAGAGACAAATTAAGACACTGCTCAAAGCATTTAAGAAATAATACAGTCAAGGTGAAGCATCACAAAAACAGCAGAAAAGAAAAATAAAAAATAGAAAAAATAATCTCTAGGGCAGTTCTATAGAAATTACACTAACAGATGATAAGTATGTCCTTGAGAATGTTTATAATGATTAACATGTAATTAAAAATTTATTTTGAGGTTTGAGTAGCCAAACCTTGAGGTTCAGATTTCGCAACAGTTGCTGTTCTCTGACGGAAAAGCTTCCAGCGAGGAACTGGTAATAGTGGCTCTGGTGGTTCCAGGGAGCAGGATCTAGTTCTAGTAACCAGGACAGGATGGCTGTATACTTGGGAAAGCCCATATTCCCTCAGCTTCCCTGAAGAATTAGCCTATGAAACATGGAAAGGAAATATGACTGGGGACACCTCTCCTTTCTCAATATCTCTCTCAAAAAAGAACAATATGCAAACAGATGCAACTAGTGGTTTGGATAACTAATGAAAACAGTTCCCCTAACAATATTATCAAAAAGCATTCTAAGTAGGATTGGCATTCCGCATAAGAAATATAATTGAATATGCAAAAGTGTTTTCATATATTTGACTTTTCATAAAAGATCAATCACTTCTTTGGGCTTACTTATGCAATCACATTCTTTTAGTTGCTACAGAAAATGTAGGTGAAGAAGTGTACAAGAAAGCAACAATGATTGCATTTTGTTTTAAATAAGCATATTTAAAAGTAATTTTTCTTTTCTGGGAAAAAATAAAATCCTTACTTCATGCTGAATTTATAAAGAAACAATTCCAAAAGTCACTGGTCTTTTAGATAACTTGTGATATTTTCATCATGATTATATGATCTTCATAATGTAATATCACTTTGAACAAATACACCATTAAAGTTAAGCTTTTTATCCTCTGGCTAATTTTCAAAATACATTGAAGGCATTACAGCTGACCCATACACCAAAGTCCTTAGCAAAGAACTTCAGAGCAGTTTCAGATGTGGACATTGAGTGGTGCTCTTCCCATTAAAATAGTGTGTCAGTATGTAAATCTGTTATTTTTTTCTCTGCTGAAAGTTCTGTTTTGAAGATCTGTACATCTTCACTTTGTTTTTAAAAATACACCTTATCTTGACTGCTAAGTAAATCAGCAAGTCTCTGATGGTTTCTGCTCATTGTCAAATGTTCCTGAAGTGGCATAATTGCATGCAATGCAGGGAAGTCTGTGGTTGAGTTATTTAAAGGGAGAAGATCAATTTAAACACTTTAAGGTACTCAAATTCTGAATTTATAGAGATATGTTACAGGAGTGGAGACTAGGTACACACACATTCAAACAACTTTAAAATGAAAGATAAAACGTCTGAGACTAAAAATGATTTGGAAGAGGACTGGTTAGATGCCATAAAGAACACTCATCAGCTGCTGAGCAGAGGACACACTTGAACGAAACAAAGTATTGAGGACACACAAACTAGAAAGATCAATTAGAAGAGAAGAAGCAAAAATTCTGGTGTGAAATTCTGGTACAACTGCAGTCAATGACAAAATTTCTGGAGTCTGGGGAGCAACAGTTACTCCATTCTACTGAACTGTAACTATTTCCATTGGTGTAGCACTTCTCAGCCTCCCAAAGAATGCTTGAAAGTGTTGTTTTGTTTTTTAAATGGAGCCCCACAAGAAATCCACTACACTTCTATATCTACTGTCAAATTCCATTTTCCTAATAGTCTTCACTGAAATACTGTTTTAGACATATAGATTCATCTGTCTCATCCTATTTGGTCTGCCATGCCTCTTTTCTCTTTACCTTAACAGACTGTGGCCAACTCTGAGACTCAAGGCCTCATGTCACTGTTTCCAGTTTCCCTTTTTGATGACTACTATGCTATTAGCAAAGAGACAGTATTCTCTGAGACCTTAAATTAAAATAAGTTTAAGTAAAATCACAAGGAACAAGAAAGTCTTCAAAATACCACAAAATGCATTGTACAGTTTTTTCAATAAAAGATAAAAATAGTGCAAAAATTAAGAGCATTAAAGCACAAGGCCTGCAAATTATTTTTGGAAATTTCTTACCTTCTGTGAAGCCTATTGGTTTTCTGAGACAGAAGATTAAATTTTAATGTTCTAATTATGCAAAACATGATGAAAATGTAAATAAAATATATCTAATTAGTAATAATTTCAAGAAATCCTGCTTTGGTACTATAAATAGTTTTCTGTGGAGTGTAAGTAGCTAAGTGGAAATTTAAGCATTGTTTTTACCCTAAATGCATGAAATGTTAAACTTTCTCCAGCTGCTTTCATCAATTACAACAGTAATGACAGAAATGAATACAAACCTGCTATTTCATACAGAACAATGCATCAGAAAATATTTATCCAATAAGTTATTAATTGTAGTCCGAAAAAATCAGAATCTATATTTTTCAAGTAATCCTTAACATAATAAGTCTTCCCATTCAGAAGTGTCTCATCATGATGCATTTTCTTGTCCATGTCTTGTTAGTTAGAGACTTCAGCTCTACTTCAGTCACTACCTGGTGTCTAACTACACTAATTTCACTAATTTCTTTCCTTTTCCTTTTTTTTTTCTTTACAATGCAGTTGTTACAAAAATAACCATTCTGATAATAAAATGCATAATGCTTTATCTTCCAAAGAGAACAGAATTACCACCTGATCTAAGGGAAAAAATCTTACTTCTGACAAATGTAAGGGTGTACAGCCAGCATAGACAACCATTTCTGGCTGGGTTGGCACAGAAGAACCTAGAGAGAAAACATTAACATGTATTAGAACAAGATAGCCATAAATAAACATTGTTTATTAACTGCTCCTCAGTTATTCAGCCTTCTCTGCCTTATTTTTATTCTTCATTTCTCTGTCTGATGATTACTTCATTCAAAATAAGGGTGTATTGTAAAAATCTCAGAAGCCACACATAGAAAAAGAAATCACATTATTTTGACCCTTAAACTGTCAATCAGCTTTTTATACAAAGAAATAACAAAAACTACAACTCAGAAATGCAACAGGTCAGATATAGCTCTTGTCCATGCTCTTTTATTTTTCTTCAAATTTTAAAAATAGTGGATACTAGCATGAAGGACACATCACCTAGAGAGCTGAAGTAAAAGTATACTGATTGGCAAGTACTAGCTAACGACTTCTCAAAAGTGAGAAAAGAAATCTGATTTTGCCAACATAAGGATCAAAAGGCAGAGTTCTCACGTCTCCTCGTAATGGGTTTGAAGACAGATAAGTGTATTGAAAAACAATGGTCAAAGCTGGACTTACTGTCCTTACTTCTGTCAAGGAGACAAAAAAATGCAGGTAATGATAACTGCTTCAGAAAGCGTGAGGGGGTGACCCCCCATACAGTTTGTTATCCCTATAAACCTGTTGTAGTAGGCAAACCTTCGCTTTTCTCACACCTGTATCTGTGTAAGAAGCCACTGTTACCTCCAGAATGATAAAAAGAAACCACGGCTATCTGGCTGACAGCAGAACACAAATGCTGAAGAAAGATTAGAAGTCTAAAAAATATAGTACTAGAAATACAGGTCTGTGGTTCCACCTAAAAGTCAGCTCAAAAAGAAGTATATCTATGTCTCTGTACTAAGGAAGCATGTGAAGACAGCATTTCAGTATATAAATTGTGACACCTAGCAGAAGGTTATCCTTTCAGCTCTACTTCAGATGTTGGGTAATCACTTCCTAGTTTCATGTATGTTGAGTATCCAACTGGAAGTTGATTTAAGAACATGTTTTTTTCTGTAAAATTGAATAAAACAATGCTGCTTGCATACAAAGGGAAAAAAAAAAAGGAAATGAGAAGAAAGGAAAACGCAAGTTGGCAAGCAGCTAGAAAGTACAATTTATCAAACGTTTAAAAATCCATTTATTTAGAAGGTATGCAATGTCCTGAAGCAGTAACACCTCTCAGCATCTTAAATATTCTTTCAAGAATTCAATTTCTGAATAAAATATATGCTGATAGTAAGTTAGAGTTGCTTTCCAATGGCTTCTTAGTATTTCTGCATGCTTTTGAGAGCTGTGGTTAATGTAAGTATATGTTAGCTGTGAGTTTCAATTTTTTCAAAAGCAAGAACATAATCGGTGTTGGGTCTCGTCCCTACTGAAACATCTGATCTGTTCCAAACACAGCAGTAGTGGCTACAATGTACCACACTTTGCAGAACAGCACATGCCACAATTCAAATCAAACTCCATGCACGTGAGAAGCACTTCTCAAACCTGGTGTTTCATGAAATACCAGGTGGAAGGCAAAGCTGTCATACTCAGTCCCGATGGGCTGTGAAGCACAATATCTTCATGGGAGACAATAAACAGCAATTAACAAATTATTAGAATGTAGATATAACTAAGCAGGCATACCACATCCACTTTAATAGCATTATTAGAAGAGTAAAAAGATTTTGTAAATTATGCTAGTAACTTTTGAAACTAAAATATTACTTGATCAATTTTTAATGCACTTAAAATTGGGAGGATGTGTACAATCTATTTGCCACCACGTGTACTGCTGATTAGTGTGAATTCAGCATCTGGGGAATCTAGTTCAGACCAAAAGCTGTCATAAAATTACATTATCAGAAGAAAAATGTTACAACTCCCCCCAGTTAAGTCAGAAGGCAAACAAAAAACAAAGCCCCTATCCTTACAAATATCCTCCATTTGTATTTTTAGCTTTGATAGCACTTACTCTCAGCTAAGGATTGAGAAGAGCATTGCACTTCTGTCAATGCTTCTGAAGTCCCAAGTGACAACTTGCTTTTTTCTTTTTCTCCATTTCTATTTTTCTTCTTCCCAGTTTCTTTTTGCCCTGCTTTTTCTGTTAATCAAAATAAAGATGAAATAGTTTTTCTTTTTCAGAGGATTCTGTCAGGAATGCTTCTAACATCACTTGGAAGAAAAAAAGTATTCCAGAGACTTGGACTATAGGAAAAAAACAGACTATAGGAAAATACATTTCTAATTTGAGAAATTCCAGAAGTTTAACAGAGCATCAGAATGCAGTTTGCAGCCTCAGAGTTGGAGATTACACATCTTTATTGTAGTGTAACACTTCTCTGATTCTTATCTGTTTCAATTATTACTATAATTTCTAACGTTTAGGCAGGATTACATTTACATTTTCTGTGAATAAACTACTGCAGCCTGTTGGATGAATGACAGTGTTGTTCCCAGGGACTGCACCTCTGTTAGTGTCCATTCCAAACTCTGAAATATCTTCTATACTAATGGGCGAGTCACAAAATGATAGGAAGAATTCCTAAGAAAAGAGAGTAATACCTCATCCAGATCTCTTCCAAAATTTTCCTAACACCTTTGACATAGTACTTGGGGTTTAAAGTTGGGGAAGGATGTTCTGTCAGTGCGAATAAATAGCATTTTCAGTGCATGACTTATACTTTCCACTAACATTAAGTGTTGTGAAATTGTATCTGTGCTTTCAAGTTAAAAACAGAAGGTACGAAAACTCAGCCTCAAATAAAAACATAGCAGAATAGTATACTGGAACAAATAAATTTCTAAACATACGTATTTTTCTTTAGTAATTCTTTCAGAAAATTAATACCTTGTAGCATGAACAGAGAAGTTACCTTAAATAAAAATGCAGGCAAACATTAGCATGTAGTTTTCGGTACACTCTTAAGGTAATCACTCTAACTTCCATTATGAGATATGTACTTTCTAGATGGTCAGAACATTTGCCTTTGGGGAAACTAACCTCTGACTACAGTCCCTCTGCAAGGAACCACTCTTCATAGAAACACTGCCTCTAGTTAGGTCCATAGTTAAAACACAACTTCTTTGAATTTATGGCATTGCAAGACTTTTGGTAAAACAACAAACCCGCAGACTTGCATGTAGGATAATAAAGATATATAAATTTGAAGACAGAGGTTATGTTATTTATACTTGATCTACAAAGATAACACTACCTACAGCTACAGACCTTTGTCTAATTTCTCTGCTTTCTCAAGTTTATCTGGCTGTTTATTCACAGACGAAACTTCATTTTTTAGCTCTGAGACTTTGGTGTCTTTAGGTTTTGTATTTGCCTGAGGAGTATTTTCATCTGTCCACTTAAATTCTGGCACAATTGTTTTCAAAAGGTCCCAGACTTTATCCAGGTATTCAAGCCTTAAAATAAAAATAAACACATATGCATCAATGATAATAATATATGCAATAAGAATGTCTAATCTTCATTTAGACAACACTATACTACAAATGACAGTCTAACTCTTCGAAAAATTGCTGAGTTATTTTAGTAAATAAAACATGCTTACTTGATTTTGTGTGGCAGCCAAGAGAAAAAAAAAATACAAAACAACAACAAAACTATCAAAAAATCACCCAACAGTTTGTTAAGAGACAGATCCATAAAGAAATAGAACCATAAAACTGAACCAAGTAAATAAGTATTCTTTCCTCACGCTTTCTAGCGCATAAAAGTTGAGGCAGAAAAATTTGCAGACTACTTTGCAACTACACTCTATGATTACTTGATTCTGGCTCTGTAGATTAGAGCCTCTTCTTGAAGGTACTTCCAGACAAGACTGTCCTAACTGTCTCAACACAGGGACTTCTATGCCTTTCTACTGATTCCACAATCTGCAACATTTTGAGAGGACATGGCAGTTTCTGCTGCACTGTTTCTCCACAGAAACTCAGATATTCCAGAAATAACCTAGAACTAAATGAATCATAAGTTTCATGCAAGGTAACAGCATGAAATCACCTTTTTACAATAAAAATAATTGATTGTACAACAAGCTAGAGCCATCTTTATACCACTATCACAAAAATTCTGTGGTGTTCATTTTTTCTTATTGCAAAATGTAATGGTTGCCCTAAGTGCCAGGTTCATTAGTATTCTTTTTATTGTTTCTACTCTAAAAATGAACTGCATAAAGAAACAAAATTAAGGTTGCCAAGATTTCTAAGTCCATGGACTGCAGACACGCTACTATAAGACTTAAGTATACCAAATACCTAATCTGCAAGCATAACTTATGATTGCTGAAATGAGAGCTAAAATAGAGCATGGCTGAACTTATTTAATACTGAAATATTGTTATAAATAAACAATTATATCTAAAAAAGTATATATAAATCAAAATTATTATTTCTTAATATCCATTAGAACATATTCATCAAAAGGCAAAAAAAAAGAAAAGAAAAAGGAACATAAAAAAAACCCAGAAAGTCTAGATATTTAGAGCATATATCTCAGTTATTAATTCAATAAAAATTATGTCAAGCTGAAAAAATCAGAATGCCTGTTATTTAATGGACTTAACACATATGAAACAAGCAAAAATATTATTACAGGTAGGAAATACTGTTTTTGGAAATATAAGTACAAAACCTGTTCTAATTTAAAATATGAAAACACCACATGAGTGGGATTACTTCCAAATTCATGTAGTATACTTTCTATGGTATATTCATATATAAAGTTATTAGTATTATTGCCACACATTTTATATCTGTATACTAGATCAAACAGACATCTCTAACACTGTTTTCATCACAGGGTTCAATATTAATTCAAAATAAATTCATTTGAAAAAAATAATAATAATCATAAATAGCCTTACAAGCAACTGTATGACCTACAAATAAAAACACAAATTACATTCCTTGAAGGCAAGTTCTAGAATTAAACCTTACACTCCCCAGAACTAATGCTGAAGGATTTTTAGGCCTCAGCTTCTTGTTCATAACACTTCATAGAACTAAATATTTAACAAATTTATAAGTTGTTTAGAGAATAATTTACTGGAGAGGAATGACTTCTGGTATCCATCCAGTCAGAGCATGCAGAACTGTAAATTCCTCCAGCTCTCTTATCCCATTTTCACGTATACTGTAAGACAAAAGCGCACATCACGTAGAATTATAATATAACCAACTTACAGTAAACTCTGTAGTCTACGTTGTGTTCTACAGAAGCAAGACCATACAGAGACAGAAATGGGAACTGCTTAAAAACAAATCATTAGTGACAATTTTTCAATCCACATCAGACTATTAGCCTACAAATTCAATTTGTTCGTGTGCATCAAGTTAATTATATTAGTGTTCCCTCCCGTACAATGTCAGTTTCAAGTTAACAAGTACAGTATGTACATTGTAAAGTCTTTTTTTGCAGTGTTGGAGAACTGGGTCTGAAATACCATCATATCCATGAGGGATATGAATCTAGAATTTCCCTTTCCTGAGCAACTGCTCTGACTCCCTGATTACTGTGCAGCTGTATTTCCATTACACCACACTCAACTCTCTCAAGTGGATATATGTACAGACTGGGGGATGAGAGCCTGGAGAGCAGCCCCGCAGAAAGGGATCTGGGGGCTCTGGCTGATGGCAAGTTGAATTTGAGTCATCAGTGTGCCCTGGCAGCCCAAGAGCCAACTGTACCCTGGGGTGCACCAGGCCCAGAAGTGCCAGCCAGGTGAGGGAAGGGATTGTCCCGCTCTGCTCTGCACCGGCGTGGTCTCAACTTGAGCACTGTGGGCAGGTTTGGGTGCCACAACATAAGAAAGACATGGAACTATTAGAGAGCATCCAAAGAAAGTCTCCAAATATGATTAAGAGTCTAGAGGGCAAGATAGAAGGAGTGGCTGAGGTCCCTTGGTTTGTTCAGCCCAGAGCAGAGGAGGCTGAGGGGAGGCCTCATGGTGGCCTATGGCATCCTCATGAGGGGAGCAGAGGGGCAGCACTGAGCTCTGCTCTCTGGTGACAGTGACAGGACCCGGGGGGAACGTCATGGAGCTGCATCAGGGGAGGTTCAGGCTGGGTGTTAGGAAAAGGTTCCTCACCGAGGGGGTGGTTGGGCACTTGCACAGGCTCCCCAGGGACCAAGCCTGCCAGAGTTTAAGTGTTTGGACAACAATCTCAGAGATAGGGTTTGAATTTTGGGTGGACCTGCGTGGAGCCAGGAGTTGGACTCTATGATCCTTGTGGTTCCCTTCCAACTCAGGATATTCTGTGATTCTAGGACTCCTACTCTCTGGAGAGGTTTCCAATTGTAGTTTCTCAGAGGACCCAGGCTGAAGGTGCCAGCACTTGGCCATGAGGCAGGAAACTTGTGCTCTGGAGAAAGGAAGGATTTCAAATACATTCCTGCAAACACAGTTTCCCTATGGGCAGCTCTAGGCAACTCCCTGGTCAGATCACTCTTCTAACAACGAAGGGTTGATACAATCGAAACAGGGAAGTTTGACTATCCAGCTCAGTATTTTGAATTTTGTTTTGAAGTTTAGTTAAACCCTATGGTGTTCAATGACCATCTCATAGCAGCCTGTGGTCCTAGTTTGCAATTTCTTGCACCATGGGCCACTTCCTAGGTCACATTTAGGCAAGTGGATTACTGCACAGCACACAACAGCAGCACTGTTGCAAAAGCATCAGAAGAAGCCTATAATGTTCTATTTCCCATACTGCATTTTAAAAGCCTTTTTTTCTTTTAAGCCAAGTGTCTCTGAAAAAAATACTGTTTTTCTAATAAATGGTAGCAAAACATTCTGCAAGCATATTTTATATAATTGTATCATACATTTACATCTATAATGCTTGCTGTTGTTACTATTTAAAATAAAAGCTCTTCCGTATTTTACGGTTTGATTAGTATATTTTGTCTTTTGACAGAATATGTAACATTAATGTATAAAAAATGCATTTAACCAAATAAAATATCCAGCAAATAATAATTAATCAACTAAAATACACACTAAATAATTAATCTTCCATAACACTTAGGAGTCTGATAAATCTTAAACATAAAGTATAATAAACTACAAGACTGGACTCTCCAAATACACTCTTCATAAAAATGCACTAAGAATACAGCCTGTAATTTATGCAATACTTTATGGTGAAAAACACCGCTCTATTGTTTTCGTTCTTCATTCTATTCAGAAGTATTAATGTTTGTAAGGATAATTTTTAATTTAAAAGAGTATAATTTTCAGAATTTTAAATTACATTGAAATACTCCTAAACAACTTCGTTTCTCCAGAGTATATTATTCCTCTCTTGTAACAATGAGCTTGAGTTCCTCCATCCTCTTCTATATTTTGTTTCCACTGTGAATCTATTTTCTTTTAAAGGTGAGCTGGAACCGTCAGAAAGCCCATCAGAATGCATTGCTACTCCTCTTGAACTGAGTGAAGGAGATTGTCCTTCTGGTCTTTGAAAACAAGATAACCTTTTGCCTGCCCCAGGGGGCCAAATATTCTGGGTCCGAAGCCCGTCAACTTTTTCACTTCAAAAGTGTGTGACAGTCCAAATAGGACAACCATAAAGGACATTGCAGATTCCTGTCTTCAGTCCTCTTGGATCAGACTCCATCACGTCATGGTCTCTTCCAATTTGCAAAGGCATTTTCTAGCCATCTATTTTAATTCTAAAGCAATTAGTAATTGGATGTACAAAAAACATATTTTTGGAATGATTTCTTTATTTCTTGTATGTAACACATTAACTGCCTGTACCATATTCAAAGCACTACTTCATTAGAACATCTTGGATATTTCCATTTGGCAGAAAACCGCATGCGAAGCTTTTTGGGAATAAGAGCAAAGAACTAAGGCAGATAGGAGATTACTTTTTTTTTTTTTCCTGTGCAGATATACAGAAACACATTTTTAAAGAAAAAAAAATGTGCCCTCTGTACCCACAGAGGACTTTGCTTTACTGATGTATTGTGTCAGCTTTCAGGAAAGTGTGGATTTCTCATTATAAAACTTGTAACAAAATACATTTCTCATGTATGCTATTTTTTTTTTTTTCAAAATTCCGTGTGACTTCACAAAAGAAACTGGAAGTGAGCTGACTAAACATACCTAGTATTTGCCAGCTTAATGATAGCTTTGCACAGCAGCATTGACCAGAGTTCAACGTGACATGGTGTTGCTGGTAGTAGCAAATTGCCCTCTTCACTGAAAGGCATAGTGTCATCCACAGTGATCTTTCTCCAGCACCCCTATCATGGATAGGGAAAAAAGAAGAAAAAACCTTGAGTTTGTGGGCTGGAAACAGAACATATATGTAAGAGAACTTTGTAAGTTTTCCCAAGAACTGAATCCTACTGTAATCTGATTTACATTACAGATAGCTTTATAACAAATTCTCGTATAGTATTATAGAAGTACTGAAACAGTATTCATAGCATTTTATTACTCTTTTTTGTTTTTTTTAAGCAGAGATTAATCTAATTGCAGCAGCCAATCTAATTGCATCTATTCTACATAATCTGCAAAAAATAATTTTGCCTTAGCAAGTAACAACTGTTTTCTATCAAGTGCTAAGTTGTACTAAAATCACTGTTCAATGAATTTTCATTAACATGCATCAATCATTCAACAACACTTCTCCTCCTACAAATGCACATCTTTTCAACAATTATAAATTTTTCTCCTAATCTGTACATTTCTCATGCCAGCTGCATGAAATTTATAGATTGCTGAAGGCAAGTACTCACCATCCAATAAAGTTTCACTACGTATTTTCCATAGCTATTGTACACAGGTGTGTGTCCCTTAGCAGATTTATTTGAGGGATAAATATGTTCCCATGGTTTCCAAAATAGTGTGGACGTTCCATCAGATAAGGCCTTCTCATTATATATCCCCCAAAGAGCATGAATTTCACTTATAATCCACCTCATCAACTGTAAACAGATAGAAACATATATAAAAAAGTCAACTTATACCTTCTAATAAAATAAAATTGATTTAAATTACAATGATGAGCAAATAAAATAGCTCCTGTTTTAAATGAAGAAGTGACACAAAAACATAAACTATGGTGGTCTACTGGAAAAAAAAATCAGAGCAAATTTTCTTAAAATCTTATCTATCTACACTAACACAACATTTTACTGAAATGAGTACAGGCACAACAAATTATGCTGGTCATCATTTACCAAAGAAAAATGAGAATATGTGATTTCCAATTTTAACAATTTTAAAAGCTTCAAATATAATTTTAATAATGCTTTAGAGTGTGTTTTTTTTTTCTAAGATACAGACTTATGAAATATGCTATAGCTTCAGAAGTGTTACCAGGTTTTGTTACAACGGTTTGTATGAGAAGACTGAGGAAAACATTTAACTGTGACAAACTTGGCCTAAATTGGTGGTTTTGTGGACATCAAAGGCTAAAGACAGGTGAGAATATATAAATGAGTAAACAACACCAAGAAAAAAAAAAATTCTCTGTTTCCACCTACCTCACTACAAAATAAATGTCCATTTGCTGAAAAAAGGTCACATGAGATTTCATTTTTGACCACCACAGGAACCTAGGAGAAAGTAAGTTTGTTAGAAGTCCATAACTAAAGCATCACAAAAAGAATTAAATGAACAGCAGTATTTAATGGTAGAGACAAAATAAAATAAAAATGTTCTGCAAGCTTTTATGAGACACTACTGTGGGGAACCTGTTTTTAGCAGGGGGGCTGGACCTGATGATCTCCAGAAGTCCCTTCCAATCCCTACAATTCTGTGATTTGCAAATTAAAGGCTGTTGCTTTACAAATCTTTTAGCTGCCTCAGTCTTTCTTAACAGTGTCTTAAAATGCAGATGTTCAGAATTCAGAGGAATCATTATCCTTACCAGAATAATTGAAAAGTATTGAATGAAGTAGGAACATAAGTATACAAACTGAGATTTCCTCAAATTATTCATAACATTAGCAGTTCTGCAGTTAAATAGCAATAATAACACTGTTTCATACTCTAAGATTTCCCTGATCCTCCACCAGGATGCAAAGGGTCAGTTAGATTGCTTGTTTTCTTAACTTCCTACTGAATGCTGAAAGTTTGTCTACCTTTGATACTGCAAGGGGCAAAACAGTACAATCAGAGTGTAAAACAAGTTTGCCTAAGATCAGTTCTCTTCACAGATGCAGGCCCAAAATTGTGGGACTAAAGTTTCAAAAAGATTCTCCCTCCAGACAGGTGACAGCTGAATAAATTGTCTTTATTTACTAATGTTGAGCTATTCATGGTGTCTTTTCAAGTCCAACATTATTGTGTGCTATTAAGGCAAGCAATTAAAATATATCAGGTTTCCACAGTCATTACTCAGTAAGTGGTCATAGTTATCTTCACCTAAAAGCAGTGTGCAAGAACTCCAGTTTAAATTAAAGAGCTAGGGTAAGGGCAAGACAGCTAAGCCAATTCAACAATTTGCTGCTGCTGAAAGGAGTGGCCCTAACCATGTGTTTCCTTCCCTTTCCTTGTATATAGCTGGACTTTGACACCTAATTAGTTGTTTCAGTCATTTAAACCAGTGGACAACAATTCACTTTTTTTTTTTTTTTTTTAAATGTGCGGGGCTTTTTGTCAGCATGAAGTGGAGGAGGAGCTGAGTTTTCTGCTTATTTAGCAAGCTGACTGCCTCATCAGACCTAGATAAGCCTATGAGCTGATTCAAAGGAGGGAGCTAGAGTATGGGGCTGGGATTTGCAGGATGGTGAGCAAAGAAATTCCAACAGCTTTGGGTGGCAAAGATCTGTTGGACAGGCTTAGACATCTTGTGAAACCATTCTCTTAATTAATATTTTCTACAAAGACAATACTTAAAGTGCTTTCTCTTTCCTACATTCTGACTTCTAATGTTTTGTCATCAGTGCAACCACTACAAAGATCCCTAAAAAGAAGTTGACTGTACTATGCCTGTTTATACTCTTGCAGTACTCAAAATTCTGCAAAAAAGCTTAGAAGATAGATATGCACATTATGTGAACATCTATTTTATGTCTTGAACACTTAACAATGAAATTAGGTAATTCTTAGGATTTATTTTGGCAAAATGTTTTTTAGCATCGTGGACAATGATGCTGAATTGAAAAAAATAAAAGAACAGCTTGGAGACCATGGTTAAAGGGATGAAAAATAGTATATGGACATTCAAATTATTTCTGTTCTTTTTGAAGTAAAACGATATACTGAAATATAAATACTTTTTCCAGAAAGAAAACCCACCAACTTCACCACTGTTAAAACAGTGCTCATCACTTATTGGTGATTATTGCCTGATTCTATGCTTACCATGCTAAATAGCTCTGCTTAATCTTCCTTTTTTAGGTCCTTATAGTTTAGGCAGTAGCATATATAATCTTAATAGTCCTTCATCTCTTGAGATTCACATTGATTTTTAGTAAGATACAATATGCCTAGTAACCATTACTACTTGGACTAAAATACATTGAACCAAAACAAGCACCTAAGTTTTAACCAGGTCTTAAAGTAAACGTTTTCTTCATAGTGCTCTAAAGATAGTTTTAAAGCTATTTTTAATATAGACACATTTCCATGCCTTTCTGTGCTGCCAGTGCTCCTGCCCTTATCTTTCAGATCCCTCCACTCAGTTTATGTATGTTGGCAGCATTTCTCATCCAACCTTTTGGTCTCGTCAATTACTCCCCTGACTTCTCCCATTCCTCCATTAAAAATGAAACTTGGAGCTGCTTAGTGTCTAGAAATAATAAGAAATAGAACTGACAAGCTGACAAAAGGAAAACTGACAAGATTAAAAATGTTTAAGGGTGGTCACAGTGCCTAAAAATTTTATCATTTAATTTGAAGAGAAAATGCTTTAAAACATAAGATGAGCAACAGCATTGGAGAATGCTCCAACCTTTGAAATGGTGGGCTGCTTATTTTCTTTGCAGATCATTTTAAAATGAAAGTGAAGAAGAGCTTTGTACAATTTTAAAATGTTATGTTTACCTTCCAGACAAGTGCTGTCAAAGATGCAAACGTTCTGAATGCATACAGGAGAAATGCAATATTTAAGGTGGGAGAGTGAGAAAAAGTACTATGTTTCTGGTAAAGCTAATCCATGGTTTCAGGATAGATATTTACTTCATATGTCTGCTCCAGATGCCTTAGCTGGAACAAAGAGAACTAGTTTTGCCATAACATCAATTTTTAAAACTAAGAAAACAGGAACACAGAAAAAAAAGGAAGGCATCTCTCTCATCAGGTGTCTTCTAAATGAACAGGGAGGAAAAAGGCAGAGCAGAGTTGAAAGGGTACGCTACCATGTTCTTTTGCACCAGGAAGTGCTGGTGCTCTCAGATACTGTAAAGTATCATTTAAAATTCTACTTATTAGAGCTAACACTATAAAGAAAGGGATTAAACTTTAGATCCCTTCGGATGCTGGGAACCCTAAGACGTGCAGGCAGATTAACCTCTGTACAGATCACCAATTCCTGGGTGTACACTGGTTTCCTGGTCACGATCACACACTGTCAAGTGGACTTAAAAGCATACAAATGCTTCTATCTTTTGAAATAGTTTCCTCTACTTTCTTGTGACATAGCTAGGTGGGTAGCATTTTTTCCATTATGACCTTGCTTATTTCTTACCTCATTTGCTAAAAACTCTTGTGGCCGTTTCCATGAATGCACTTTTAAGGATGCTGGCATTTCTATTTTTCCTTCAGGATCATCAAAGACAAGCTATGTAAAATCGCAAAAATAAAAACAATTTTTTTTTAGAAATTAATTATGCAATTGTGTTTTCCACAAGATTTAAAATATTCCTTTTTTCACATGATAATTCACTTAAGGACAAAGAGCATAAAAAGGAACTAATACTATCTATAACTGAACTAAAGCTGAGGATTTAGCACAAAAGCTACTTGCGTTGTTCAGAGAAAGCTGCATGGTATGCACTGTCTCAACCATTCTACATAAAATGTTCCCTCTCTTTCTGACCACTGAGAAAAATCTCCCCCCAAAAAATTGAAATTTTTTTATTAAGGCACCCTTCTATCAAAGTTTTTTTCTCTCTCTCTATTTCTAAAGTTTTTTAAGTTGAAGTCTGAAAGCAAATTTCAAAAGTGATATTTTAAACACAAAGTAGATAGCAAGCATTTGAAACTGTCATGGAAACAAGGAGAGATATAATTATACACCCATGAATTAATTCATGAATTAACCCATTAAAGAGAGGGCATCACATACTTTTCAAATTTCCATTTCCAAAGTGATACTTATTCTCCATGTAAACAGAAGATATCAGGATATACGATATCTGTTTACTTAAAAGCACCATGTAGGATGAGTATGTGCCTCTGATGCTGCTCACGCTGACTGAGAAATAAATCAGTTACATGGTTACTGCATTCTATTTGTGCCTGGAATGTTAAATAATTTTAGACATACCATACACTTCTGCGTGTTTCATAGGCTATGATGTATAAACAGTGTCTTCTACAGTAGCTTTTCTACAGGAAAACTGGGGAAGGACGTTTTACAAGGACAGGTAATGACAGTACAAGGGGGAATGGCTACAAACTGGAAGAGGGTAGATTTAGACTAGATATAAGGAGGAAATTCTTCACTGTGAGGGTGGTGAGACACTGGAACACGTTGCCCAGAGAAGTCGTTGATGCCCCCTCCCTGGAAGTATTCAAAGCCAGGCTGGATGGGGCGTTGGGCAACCTGGTCTAGTGGGAGGTGTCCTTGCCCATGGCAGGGGGGTTGGAACAAGATGTTCTCTAAGGTCCCTTCCAACCTGAACCATTTTGTGAGTCTATGATTCTACAGATCAACTAATAGAAAGAGTTTCTGTGGTGGAAAAACTATAATGCTTTGAGAACTCAGTGATCAAAGAAAGGCAAAGGAAAATAAGTCTCAAAAGCATAAAAATACAACCAACAAAAACCCAAACCAGAGTCCCCAAAACAGTTTTTTCCCCCATTTTTTTCTCGTTTGCTTCACTGTGTAACTTCCTTCTACATATCAATCTGCAACAGACTCTTTAAAGTATACGAAGGAAGTGAAAACACTTTAAAGGACAATTAAAAATTCAGATGAGATTCAAAAGTCGTTCCAAAATTGGAAGGACTGAGGAATTTTTTCTGTCTGCTAGATGCTTTATGTTAGGCAAAATAACTGTATCCCCTCTACACTCCAGAACTGCAGACAGTATTTCCCATGTCTGCAAACTGAGGTGTGCAGAAAGAAAGACCTCAAACTGAAGTTTTTGCCCTTAAAAACATTGTTAGGATTGGTGCATTCAATGTTTTGTGTCCACAGAAAGTGCATAGAAAGGATTGCCCCAGCATGTTAGAACAGTTTGGCTTATTCCCACACCCTCTGTTTCAATTACGTTATGAAATAGATTTGGGAGTTGTAGGGTTTTTTTAACCATTGCTATGTTAATAGCACATACGTACGTTAAAAATTCCTTTAAGATGCAACAAATAAACAATACACAATGTACTTAATTTATTCATTTAGTTTGGTAGGAAACTATTTTAGGTTATTGAAAAGATACCGTTGAAAAATTAATATATATTTAACTGCAAAAATTATTTTGAAGCTGTGATAAATACTCTATTAAAGATAAGTGCAAAAACTGACATGATACAAAAAATACATCTGTGTCACATAAATCACATAACTTACTGAAACAGGACTTTTTCCAGCTTTTTCTTTTTCTTTTCCGACTTTTCCAGCATCCCATTTTTCTGCATTGATGTCAGCTTCATTCCATTCTGGCCAAATGGAAAATCTTGAAGCACCAACTTGGTACATAAACACACTGGGAAACAACCAGAGGCATGAACAAAAATGAACAGTATATAATGCAAGCACAGCATGCAGGCATAGTACAGTGATTTTTGTCAAAAAAAAAAAAAAAAAAAAAAACTTTAATTTAGTTTTAAAAAACAACAACAAAAACCATGTTAGTAATTACAGTAACTTTTTGTCACTAAGATAAGCAAGATTATAAAACTGCCAGATGGTTTTAGAGGTTATAAACCAACTAAAATATTTAAAATAAGGAGTCCTGCCTTAAGTTAATGGAAAAGCTGAAGCACAAAACTAGAACACTATTGCATGGTTTCCTTCTTTCTTTTTCCTTCTGCTCTTTCAATCCACTTGATTCTCCTTCCTTTCCTATGCAAATCCTAGCCTTCACAACCCAGTTCAATTTACCCAATCAAAATTTCCACTTTTTGTTGTTGTTGTTTTGTTGACTTTAACCAAACAAGGGAAGGTCGTCCCTGACCAATCTGGTGGCCTTCTATGATGGAGTGACAGCATCGGTGGACAAAGGGAAGGTGACCGATGTCATCTACCTGGACTTGTGCAAGGCCTTCGACATGGTCCCCCACCACATCCTTATTTCTAAATTGGAGAAATATGGATTTGAGGGGTGGACTATTTGGTGGACAAGAAATTGGTTGGAAGGCCGCAGACAGAGGGCTGTGGTGCATGGCACTATGTTCAGGTGGAGGCCAGTAACGAGTGATGTCCCCCAGGGGTCTGTCTTGGGTCCAGTTCTCTTCAATATCTTCATCAATGACATTGATGATAGGATTGAGTGCACCTTCAGCAAGTTTGCTGATGACACCAAGCTGAGTGGTGCAGTTGACATGTTAGAAGGAAGGGATGCCATCCAGAGGGACCTTGAAAAACTCCAAAGGTGGGTCTGCATGAACCCAATGAGGTTCAACATAGTGAAATGCAAGGTCTTGCACTTGGGTCAAAGTAATCCCAGATATATATACAGACTGGGAGAAGAGATCCTTGAGAGTAGCCCAGCTGAGAAAGACCTGGGGGTCCTGGTGGACGAAAAACTGAACATGAGCCAGCAGTGTGCTCTTGCAGCTTGGAAGGCCAATGGTATCCTGGGCCCCATCAGGAGAGGGGTGGCCAGCAGGGACAGGGAAGTGATTGTCCCTCTCTACTTTGCCCTCCTGAGGCCCCATCTGGAATGTTGTGTCCAGGTCTGGGGCCCCCAGCACAGGAAAGACATGAAATTGTTGGAGAGAGTTCAGAGGACAGCCATAAAGATGATCAGGCTGGAGCATCTCCCCTATGAGGACAGGTGAGGGAGCTGGGCTTGTTCAGCATGGAGAAGAGAAGGCTGCGGGGGGACCTCATAGCATCCTTTCAGTATTTAAAAGGAGACTATAAACAGGAGGGGAACCAACTTTTCAAAAGAGTAGACAGTGATAGGACAAGGGAGAATGGTTTTAAGCTGAAGGAGAGAGAGTTTAGGTTAGACATCAGGGGGAAGTTGTTTACTGAGAGAGTGGTGAGGTGCTGGCACAGGCTGCCCAGAGAGGCTGTGGATGCTCTGACCCTGGACGTGTTCAAGACCAGGTTGGATGGGGTCCTGGGCAACATGATCTAGTACCAGATCTGGAGGTTGGTGGCCCTGCCTGTGGCAGGGGGTGTGGAACTTGATGATCCTTGGGGTCCCTTCCAACCCGGGCCATTCTATGATTCTATGAAAAGGAGCTTGCTACGGATAAGAGAGTTATTGGGGAATAGGATTTCCCTTCTAGGCACCTGCGAGTTGCTAGACCAGCTGGTTTCAAGTCAGTTTCATTCTTTGGGCTTCTTGTGCTATCAGCACACTCACTATCCTCTTTCCGGGATTCATAGCTTGGGCAAAAATGTCTGCTGAGACTGCAGTGATTTTCTGCTAGCACACAGAGGGTACATAGCTACCAGCTAGCACCCAGTATCTGTGCACATTGTTTTTCCAGTGCATATAAAAGGCTGAAAAAACAAAGTCACCAGAACGAGTGTAGAGCAGCTCCTTCCTCTAAACTACCAAACTTGGAAGCAGATAATGTATGTGCATATCACATCCAAATTATCCTGGAGAAGAGAAGGCTCTGGGGAGACTTCATTGTGGCCTTCTAGTACTTAAGGGGAGCTTATAAGAGGGAAGGAAATCAACTTTTTACACAAATAGTGATAGGACAAGGGAGAACAGTTTTAAACTATAAGAGAGGAGGTTTAGATTAGACGTCGAGGGAAATTTTTCACTCAGGGTGGTGAGGAACAACTGGAACAGCTGCCCAGAGAAGCTGTGGATGCTCCATTCATGGAGGCATTCAAGGCCAGGCTGGATGGGCCCCAGGCAGCCTGATTCGGTGGGAGGCAGCCCTGCCTCCCACAGCATGGGCAGTAGAGCTAGATGATCTTCAAGGTCCCCTCCAACCCAAGCCATTCTATGATTCTCTGTGTTGTCAGCACTGTTTTCATCACAAATCCGAAACATAGTACCATAGGAGCTACTATGAAGAAAATTAACTGTATCTCAACCAAATCAGGACAAAGGACCATTTTTCACCTAGCAACATTGAAGTGTGTCTTCACAATGGAACTACAGAAAACATTGCTGTTTAGTTTAAAATAGCATAGTTACTCCAGCTGCTTCTCCCCGTGCTTATATCATCCTGGAACATCAGACAATAGTAATTTTGTGACACAAGAAAATAACTAATGCTCTGTGCAGGTTTTTTGCAATATGGTAATGCACCATTATTCCTACTTCATACTTTCCTCGTATATTTTCCATTTGTACAATGGCTCATAAATTTAGAAAAAATTCTCTTTCGTAATCTGCCCCTGCAAAAGTCATGCCACATATAATCTTGTTGGTGCAGTCACATTCACTAACAAAAAATAAGAAAAGAAAAAGAAAAAAAGAAGAGGGAAGAGAGAGTGGAGAGAAAAAAATAAAAGAAAAAAGAAAAGAAAATATGCCATTCAGTATAATCAATATTATTTCTCTTGCATGAAGTATTGTTTGCTTCCAGCTGCCCTAATAATATAACGAAATAGAATATAACGAACATAACAAATAGAATATAATAGAATATAAACGAATAGAACGAATAGAAACTCAGTGACAGGTAACAGTTCAGAGCATGGAGGAATATCGAAGTGTAAATGCACAAAATGATGAGCAGTATAGATAATGAGCAGTAGAGAAAAAAGGGAACGTGCCACTCTGGATCTCAGTTCCTTTCCATCAGAGCTCTGTGTGAAAAAGCACTGTTCCCACTATCACTCAAAGCAGGAAGCTGAGGTTCTCTTTTTAAATACTCCTTTACCATACCTGATTCTAAGAAACAATCTGAAGTCATGTTTCCCCAAACACTTGTACAGCATCTACAAGTTATGAAATTAGTAACTTTTTTGAGTTTGCTTCTCCCAGTTTATCTTTATCTGAAAAGATAAACTGGACTTAGATTCAGCTACAGAAACTCTGGGAAGATTGCAGAACCTCTTTCCAATATATTTTTTTTTTAAAAAAAAAAAACATGACCTGAGCTTTGTTCCTCTCTTTGGCATTTCTTCCTTGTTGGTTTCTGTAAAATAATTTTGTGCCTTCTGTATGGCACCTGGGTAATTAATGAAGAATTGAAAATCTCTGTATGACAGAGAACCTCAGTACTTCTGTGAATTTAAAAAACACTTAGCATGCCTTGATAAGAACACCAGCAAATCCCATTTCTTCAGTGCTGTTACACATAGCTCTCAGAAGAAGCTAAAGACAATTCTGCTTAAGTAGATGAATAATCCATAGCAAAGTTAGAGTATCTAACAGGTTATTTTAGGAATGCTTTTCAGTGTCAAAGAACAATTATTTTTTTTCTTTTGACAGCGCTTTTTCTGCTATATAGTTCTGTTGGAAGCTGCTTTTCTCTATTACACAATTCATTGTAATACAAGTGTAGATATTTATCTGATTTATCCAGACACTTGTGAGGCCTTATCTGGCATTGGTTTATGTGTATGGTTAGGATTGAATTTGAACTGACATGTTTTTAGATAGAAGAACCCTATAAGTTAAAGCACTAAAATGAGATTTGTAGTAAGGCAATAATACCTTGTAACAAGTTACCAGTTACAATTGCAAAGAAAGTTATGAATGCAGAGAAGGTTTAAAATTCTTCATATAAATCTTTTCCTTACAAATTCCAGGAACTAGCATGCTTTGAACTCAAGTACTGTTTGTCATAATCATAATCTCAAAACTAATTGTATTTTAAAGGCAACCCAATTCCGACAAATATGATAGAACCAACCATAAAATGGAGATGACTAATCCAAGAATTGCAAATGTAGAGCATCGGTGATAAACTGGACTAGTGTCCTCAATGCCTTTTGCCTCAAATTTTAACCTTGCTTTAAACCTCTAGTAGATCTTAATCAGAAACCACCAAGCCACGCTCATCTCTGTTTAATATCTTTATCAAAGCCTAAACAGTGGAATTGAGTGCACCCTCAGCAAGTTTGTGGACAACACCAGGCTGAGTGGTGCAGTTGATGCAATAGAAGGAAGGGATGCCATCCCGACAGACCTGGACAAGCAGGCCCACAATAACCTAATGGGATTTAACAAGGCCAAGTGTGAAGTGTTGCACTTGGTTTGGGGCAACCCCAGATATGTAAACAGACTGGGAGAAGAACTCCTTGAGATCAGCCCTGCTGAGAAGGGCTTGGGGGTTCTGGTGGATGAAAAG
>WBMW01005007.1:1407044-1586567 GCA_013396635.1 Penelope pileata
TAGCTTAGTTCCTGTAGTCAATGAAAATGGAGGGCACGTACTTCCCAAATTGTCATCCTGATTTACAGTTCTGAGCTCTTTCAAACACCGACAGCCACTGCAGTGAGATCTCACTTCTGTCTGCTTCCTACCATAAGTCTAATGCTCCGTACCCATAAATCTAACGCACCTGGAGCCGGAGGGCCTTCAAGGTCACTTCCAGCCCAAACCATTCCGTAACACTACGATTTGCGCTATGAGCTGTGACCAAGATACTGTCCCCTGCGTACAGAAATGCCGCTGTATCCAGATGCGACCACCAGCGTATCACGTGCACCATGTGACCTCATCCCCACTGGCCTCCTCGAGGTCCAGGACATCCATCCTGACATGTAGAATTTTACTGTCAGGGTTCCATGACCTGACAGTTACGTGAGACGTGCCATACAGCTCCCACATGAAGAGGCACTGGGCACCAGCTGGAGCACAGGAGGTTCCCTCTGAGCACCAGGCAGCACTTCTGTGCTGACGGAGCACCAGCACAGGTTGCTCAGAGGCTGTGAAGTCTCCTCCCTGGAGATCACCAAAAGCTGCCTGGACACGGGCACCATGCTCTGGGTGCTCTGCTGGAGTAGGGACGGGACCACAGGGACCNGAGCCACCTTAAATGCAGCCGGGATTGTGCTGCTCTTTAAGAAGGCCACGGTCACGAAAATAATGTCTGTATTTACGGGTATTTGTTGTAACATGTGGAAAACAAAAATCTGGAATAAAGTACCTCTGTGGAAGAAGTCCTAAGTTCGATGGTGATTAAATACTTTTTTCTGAACTTTTGCAGTATCTTCAAGGATCTTTCCAAAGACAATAATTTGAAAAATAAATAAAAATCTGAAGACACGAAACAAAGTGCATTTTGTTATAAATATTCTAATGACATGAATAAGTTTCTGTTGAATAAGAGCAAGAGTAACAAATACCCTCTTCAAGTGGTGGCATTTTTGGTCCTCTTCATGCTCCTACACAAAAGCCACAAAGATAGGAAACCAACCAACCAACAGACAGTCCTGGAGCTTGCAGTGGGCTCAGAGGTGGAATGTGCAAGTATTTATCCTTTTCATATCAAAATGGAAGTAACTAATTCCCAGCAGGAAGCCTGTCGGTACTGGAGTGAATGGAGTTCCACTGCAGTCAGGTAAACCCTCAGCTGAGGCAGCCGCTTCAGCATCCAGCAGATGCTGTCTTCAGCTAACCTAGGAGCACCTGTGCAGACACGCTCCAGAGATAACGTGATTTCTAACAACTCCCATTTTCTAAATAACTTGACCCTTCTGCTATTTCCCAGTCTGTAGTGCATGATGAAAAATCCATAATAGAACAGATGATACCTATTCCCTTAACCTTATTAAAGGTAAGTCTTTGAAAAAAAAAAAAAGAAAGAAAGAAAGAAAAAAAATCAATGAAAAAAATGAAAATCAATGAAAACTGTCAAGTCACAGAGGACATGAGTATATCAAAAGCTACAAGGCAAAATACGCAGATGTTGCTGCATCTAGAGGCTTGTTTTAGACAAATATCAGACCTTGATTTATATCAAGATGACAGAAGGCCAAATACATATTTTTAAATTGCAAAACTGGAAGTACTTCAACATCTTTGCATTTCCTTCAGCATTATGTCCAGCAGCACCCATTTTAAATAAGGTACCTTGGGACGCCTCTCACTGGAAAACCAAGTAAACATATCAGATTTATTTCTTTTCAGGCTCAGCAGCTGGTCCCCAGATAACCCTGCTATCAGACACCGATCAGGACATGCAGATGAACACTGGCAGACACAGAGGTGAGCTCAAACAGCTGCTGCTGCTGCTTCAGTACCAGTGCAGGGCCTTCGGGCTCCACCCCGCCATGGGCTCTCACGCGCACTCACAGATTGAGGCTGGAAATTACAGGACTGAGTTCGTGACCCAGTCACAGCCTCAGCTGCTCTCCTCTGAATCCCCTTTCCTTTCTTGTACTCACTGGGCACAGAAACTCCTACAAAAATATATCTATGATATGTAGGTGTAAGAGTTATCTGAGAACGTTTTTGTAGTAGGAAAATTTCATTCTAGATCCCACTGCAGGCGACCAGTTAGGTTTGCAGCATCCTAGCAAATAAAATTACATAAAAGACAACAACAATAAAACCCTAAAATTTGAGTGTGGCTGTAAGCATTTTTGGGTGATGAAGGACTGAAATTAGAAGAGAGTGTACGTAAGCTATGAAACCCCTAATTCTTTGCTTTGATAAGTGATAGTTGCTACATATGAAGTTCAATGTCCACAGTTTATCATAAATTCTACGGTACATTTGCAAAGTGATGTCATTGAAAGCACCCATCTGTGTGCTCTGTGAAGTAAAAAATGATCTCAAGTTTTGCATCAAGATATATCTGTTTTTAATCCAATGATTTAATTTATAATTCCATACAAGGGCAGTTTGTTTGAAAAGACAAGTTAATCTGAATTTTAAAAAAAGCTCATTTCCCAGCTGGCAAATAATTTTTGGGTCAGATCAGCTATTTCACTGGCCATGAAGTATATCTGACAGACACCCCCCAGAGGGTGTCAGGGTAGAAGCAGCCTTACAGAAGGAAGTTGTGAAATAAGTATACAAGATCATAAAAGAAAAGCGCAGTTGTATGTCAGGAATCCATGGCAATAGCTGCATAGATCCAGAGATAACACATACCGACTGCAGCAACGGGTGGGTCACATTCTGGTCACCATTCCTCTAAGACACAAAACAAAACACTGTTTTTTGGTGTTAATGTTGTTTTGTATTATTCCTTAAACCATCACAGGGTCAACTGCTGTTGTCACTTGCCCCTTCAGCATTTTAGTCCTAAATATCTTGCATGTCTTTGTAGCTGCAGACAGTAGCTGTGAAGAACAGAAAAACAGTAACTGTTAACAGGAACACTGTCAAAGGTTCTCTCAGGGGTCTTGGAGCTGAAACTTAACTCTCCTCTGACTTTACACAAGGAATAAGGATTCCAGAACAAGACAGGAGAAAGTTTGTCTCAAGAATGCATGGGAGTGAGGTAGTGAGCAAATCTTACCAGTGTGCAGAAATACCTGTTGGGGAGACTAAAGAATGTGAGATTCTTCCCTGTGGTACCCAGTGACAGGATGAGACTGTGCAAATCAAAACAGAAACTTCCACTTGTTCAGTTATTATTATTATTATTTTTACACAAGTGTAGTCAAACAGTAGTGCTAGTCTTCCAATGGGATTACGGAGTCACAAAATTGGATGTGGCCATGAGCAACTCTGTCTGCAGCAGCAGCAGCTACAGCAATCTCCTGATGCTCCTTCCAACCACAGCCACTCTGCGGTTCTGGGGAGTTTTATAGGAGTAAGTTGAAGACATGGAAGGCCGAGTAAGAGGATACACTGTGTCTTTAAGTATAACATTGCTACAAAGTTGGATCGGATACTAAAGGAAGGTAGAATAATTTTGATTTTCTTTTGTTTGGGTTTTGGAGGGTTTGAACATTTTGTTTTTGATGGTTTTTTTTGGTTTTGAATTTCTTTCAAACAACAGGAAATCTGAGGTTCTGAAACTAAATTAATGAAGAAAATCACAACTAGCAGCACATCAGAGAACAGTATTAAAAGCACATGACCTTCCACCCACTGTCACTTCAAAAATATCTAATGACAACGTGTCTCATTTGATCCTGCTGGGGATATTTTTGTAGTAAGCTAGGCTGCACTTCAATTTGACGTGGTGCAAGAAAGGATTTTGATGTACCATAGCTGGGTTACTATTTCCACTCATCTTTTTGCCGAGTTCTCTTTGCTACAGCACCTTTTGTTTGCAGTCATGATATAACCTCATTTTTCATGCCATAGCTCATTTTAGGGAAAAGAATCCCAAAATACACAGTAAAATATTCAGCAGTTGTCCAAACTCCATATAAAACGTTATTGAAAAGCACCTGAAAGATAGTGCCGTTATTGGTCATAGCCAACATGGGTTCATGGGGGGAGGGTTCTGTTTAATGAACTTAATCTCCTTTTATGACAAGATTACATACCTTGTTGATCAAAGGAAGCCAGCTGCTGCAATCTTGGATTTCAGCAAAGCTTTTGATATAATTTCCGCACAGTATCCTTCTAGACAAAGTGTCCAACATCCAGTTAGAAAAAGAAAAAAAACAAGGCAATGGATGATCCATCAGTTGGCTGATGGATCAGGCCCAAAGGATGATAGTAAATGGGGATATGTTAGACTGGGGTCCATTCACTGCTGGGTTTGTGCAGGGCTCCATTTTAGGGCCAGTTCTGTTTTATCTTTTCATAGATTACTGGAATGCAAGACTCAAAGGTATACTAAACAAGTTTGTGGAGAACACTAGATTGGGAGTTGTTGTTGACTACCACAAGGGAAGAGAGGCGTTGCACAGAGATCTTGACAAATTGGAGGGCTGGGCAATCACTAACTGCGTGAAGTTTAGCAAGAGTGCTGGATTCTGCACTTGTGACAAGGCAGCCCTGGATAGATGAATATAACGGGGGATGAGAGGCTGGAGAGCAGCCCAACAAAAAGAGATCTGGGGGTTCTGGTTGACAGCAAGTTGAATCTGAGTCAGCAGAGGGCCTTGGCATCCAAAAGTGCCCTGGGCTGCATCAGGCCCAGCACTGCCAGCTGGGCGAGGGAAGGGATTGTCCCCCTCTGTGCTGGTACAGCCTCACCTCAAGTACTGCAGGCAAGTTTGGGTATCACAATATCATAAGGACATAAGACTATTAGAAAGCATCCAAAGGAGGGGAGAGCTACAAAGCTGGTGAAGGGGCTGGAGGGCAAGAAGCATGAGAAGCAGCTGAGGCACCTTGGTTCGTTCAGCCCAGAGCAGAGGAGGATGAGGGGAGGCCTCACAGCAGCCTACAGCTTCCTCACAAGGGGAGCAGAGGGGCAGCGCTGAGCTCTGCTCTCTGGTGGCAGCGACAGGGCCCAAGGGAATGGCATGGAGCTGCATCAGGGGAAGGTCAGGTTGGGTGTTAGGAAAAGGTTCTTCACCAGAGGGTGATTGGACACCAGCACAGGCTCCCCACAGCAGTGGTCACAGCCCCACGCTGCTGGAGTTCAAGAAGTGTTGGGATAACACTCAAACATGTGGTTTGAATTTTGGGTGGTCCCTGTATGGCACCAGGAGTTGGACTCAATGATCTTTGTGGGCTCCTTCCAACTCAGGATTTTCTATGATTCCAAACACACCATTTAGTCCCACTGGATCACTCATGCCACGAACAACTTTAATCTTAACTTCAATTTTTTTGAACTGGAGCTCACAGTGATTTTGATCTTCTCTCCTCTTTAGTATCAGGGAAACAGAATATAGACAGCCAGCAAAGGATAACTAAAGTAGATCAGACAGCTGTGCACTGCCACACCTTTATTTTGTAAATTTACACTTCATGATTCATAACAGGAATAGCCATGTCAAGTTGAAAAAACTTCCTTGTTTTGATTCTGTGTGAAAATCCTCATCTCAGTTTTGAAGGTGAGGACAGCTGTGGTACTCTAGCTAACAGAATTGTTCAAAAGTTGGGCTATGCAGAGGAACTAGTATTACCTTGTAAAAATTTCAACATTTTTGACCATTTATGAATTTTGATTGCACCCTGAGGGATGGAAGGATAATTATGGTTTTAGAGTAAGAATGAACAATATTAATGCAGTATTAACTACCAAGCTGCAGAAACTAATCATTCTCTCAGTACATCATTTTAGTTTAGTATTTTGCTATTCACAGTTAAGGATGTAACTTTGTTGCAGCAGATTAAGTCTTGTTTGTTCTAGTTAAAGGCAAGCTGCAAATCTTTGGAAATCCTTTTTAATAGCGATTAACTTCAGTGCAGTTTTAAACAAATGGTTTCGTGCAGTAGCAGTTCTGCATAAAGACTAAAAGTAAAAAGTTATACTCTAAAAACTACAGAACGTTAGATTGCTAGATGAATTTTTAAAACAGATGTGATTAATATTGTTCAAGAAAAATCAAGAACAAGACCATAGATACAGCTGTAAGATGTCTTCAAACTTGCTTCCCACCCCACCAAGTAAAGATAACTTACCTTCTTTAAATAAAAACACTGCAACACACCTGACATTCTCTGATCCCTGAAATGTAAAAGTGTCATGAATCATTATGAAACTTGTGCCATCACACCTACGATATGACAAGTGCCATCATAACTAGTTGAACTATAGTAATACATCGGTGTGTTTTCAAGCACAACTAGCCTTTCCTCCTTTACTAAATCTTTCCTCCTTAACTAAATAGAGACAGTGATTTGAGACAGTGATTTGTGGTTCCTTGAGGAAAAGCACAGCTGAACAAAACAATTTCTAAGCCAAGTAGTTTGCCATACAAATATCTATATAGAAGCATTAGCACTGGCCCAATGCTATAAAGAGAAGAGACTAGAAGTAACCTTTATGCACAATATAAGTTATCTGTTGTTTCATTGCACTGAATAAATACCGAGTATAAAATCATGTTTGAAGTGTAGCAATTTAATACTGAGTGCATCTTGCTGGGGCAGATATTTTGCTACATTAATAATGGAAAGCACTGTTAAAAAATATCAAATTCACTCATTTTAACCAAAGAAGTCTGGATACAATATGGACAATGGAAATGGTTGACATGGCCCAAGCACTGCAATAGAGTAACCTTCAATGCTGCAGTTCACAGGACACTCTTGAAAAGTTAAAAAAAAGAAAAGAGTCTGAATGTGAGTGGGGTTGAAAGCCCATTATTCCAGGCTGATATGACATGTTACTTTAATATATACCAGTAAAGGATAGAGGAATTCAGAAACAGAATTAGCCCATGCTATCTCTAAATTCTAAGGAACTAAGAGCTTTATAGCAGGACAATTATTAGCATAACTTCAGCTTTCAGAACTATCATCATAACAAACAACTTAAGTTCCTAAGTTCAAAAAATAAGACGAAACAGAATTTTGAAGTAGTCTGTTTCATCCAAAGACTGAATACTTTGTTTCATTTCCTAGAGCCATTAAAAAAATAGACAGAAACCCTTAATATTTTAAACACCGCACAACACATGGTTCCTAACTTCTACTCCCAAATTATTCAGTTACAGTTTAAAGGTGACAAGGCTAGGAATTCTGCATATTTTAATTTCATTTAGAGTTCAGGCCAAATGATAAGAAGATGCAAGATTACTACGCTCAGCTTTTATTATTTTTGTGAAAGAATGAAGGTAAACAAAAAGCACTGAGATGCTGGCCCTTTACTTGCACATCTTCCAAGTCAAGGCTTTCCAAACACCATCCCTACCTATAAAAGGTTTTCTTAAGGTACTTAGAGCAAGAAGCATTTTGTACATACAGACTGAAAAGATATATGTATCTTATACGTATAGAATTTATTCATATGAACCTATGTAAAGGACATAGGATGTCTAAGCTAGTAATTTTTCACTGAATTAAAATGCTTTTAGATAGTGATAAAAGAATTCAAGATCACATCTAAAAAAACACAGAGTACTTCCCCCCCACCCAGAGATGTTTGTTTAGATAAAACTGGAAACAAAGAAACAAGCTTGCAGAGCTTTCTAATGGTTATTTACAACACAGGCACAGTTTCTTTCAAATCTTCACTAGATAGATCTGAATGGAGCGTGCTCCTTACTTCGGCTAGTGTTCTGCTGCAAAACAAAGAGCTCTGTCTGAAGTGACCTTTCACATACTGCCAAGTAAATGATGTATTTCAATTCAGAATCATTTATATAACTGGAACTTTCCTAACATTTTTTACTCTTATACTGTATACCGCCACATTCTTTTCTTACATGTTTCAGTAGTTCATTATACGAAGGATGAAGGCGTATGCACATTTAGAGAACTGTTTCCATAGCAAGGAAAGTGTACTGTAAAGGAAGAAAGCAGCAGCCAGTTCTCCATTTTAGAATCAAGGTCATTATTAAGATATTAAAGCTAGAAGCTAGATAAGGGGGCAACAATTTAAGAGTAAAAGATGTCAGTATTCAATACCACAATATCACTTCAAATATTTCTTTTATAACTATTTCTCCTTATCACCACCTATCAAACAGTTACTCAGGCATTTCAGGCACCAATTCTGTAGGAATTACTCATGCTATTCCCTAGTGATTAATCACTGCATATAAGGACTTGTACAATTTCAGTGGACTGAATGCTATTAAGACGCAACAGGTCTAACTTAATTTTAAGCAAACAAAACTCCAGAGCTCGGAATTGCTCACATTTTTCTTCTACTACAGTTACGTTACACTTAGAAAATTCCATCCAGAATTCCTCTAACTCCTTTATAATTCCTAGAAATAGTAATGTCTCATTAAACTTTTAAAATTAGAGGATGCCATTGCATGAATTGCACAGACATACTGCTCAACTACAGTACACGACTATGTGCCATCTCTAGTCTTTATGAAATAAGACAGAAATACATGAAGACAGACATTTTACTTGAGGCACTGACTCAGATTTTTGCTCAAGTTCTTCATCTCAAATCATACATTCAACACAGCAACTAAGAAGCCAGGTACTTTCTCATTTATGATTGACATATCCCAGATTGCAAGAGATAATGAAAAAATAGCACAGGGCCTCTGTTCATCTGATTAGATTGAGATGAATCATCATTTTACTACAATATATCCTGTGCACATAAATCAAATGATGTTTGACACTTTTTACTTACTAGCCTGAAGTTAAGCCGCCTGTCTGAACTTCCAGATATCCTTCCAAACCAGATTATTTTGGGTTACAGAGATTTTAGGTTAGTTAGAGTTTCACACTTAGTCTAATTGATCTTTGTAGATGGTATTTCCTGAACATCACCCAGGCTCAACTTCTCCAGTCATTGACATATCAAAACCATATAATTTGACAATCATGGTCAATCTACATTCATTTAGAGTTTTAGAAGAAAGCAAAACTACAAACTGGACAAGGAAACTGCTTAAATAAAACAGCAATGACTTTTCAAGCAGAAATTTAGACATTCAAAACGAATCTGAACAGTATTATGCTATCACAGACAAGACAGTGAAGATTCATGCATTCAAGTAGAATCCCAAAACTTCAGCCTGATTTTCATCCTGCTGTTGAGTTTGAAAACAGATAAGGAAAAGCATAATAGCTGCTTACTAAAAACGGTCTACCTCATCTGGCAATTTCTGCAGTCAAGTAGGTATTTAAGGAACTAACGTTGTAAGTGGTTGGTCTAAATTCAAACATACCAGGCAGAATCAAGAACTTACCTTTTTCCCCACTAGTAAAAAACTTCATGCCATTGCATGGATCCAGTAAGCTTAGTTGGCTTCAAGTAAAAAATCCTTGACCAAATGTGATTTCATGTTATCTTATGCTTTGATCTATTCAAGAAGCATGAAACAAATAGGCCATGCAAATGCTCCTCTAGCTATGTTTTAAGTTTAGAAAAAACAGTATGCTGGAGATTATATGGCTTTAAGTGGATTTACAGTCCAAGTGGACTTGTTCTACAAGTGACCAAACAGGAAAATAATGTTTTTTCCAGGTTAACTAGGGAGATTAGCCACCCAAGTGAGCCAGCAAGCAAGGAACACGGATGGGGTGCACCCTTCTTTCTACAGACTTTTAAAAAAGTTGAAGTTAACAATGAACCGTAAGCATCCAGTAAATGTGCACATGCAGAATGGATGCATTCTTTGTAGTGCTGCACAGTGGGAGGATGAGATACCATAGACATAAATCGATACTAGAAAATTCCAGACTAGATAAATGCTCATGAGGACAGCCAGGCATTGAAACAACTTCCCTGGAGGTCATACAGTCTACTGCTGAAGGTTTGAGACCAGAATACTATATAAGGGCCTGAACAGCCTGGTATGACCTTGCTTAGAGAAAGATACCAGGCTGGACAACCTCCTAAGAACCCCTACATCTGAATTATCTTTAGTCCTAAACTAGTTAAATCCAGTTTTAAATTCACACTAATCCTTACTATGGTAATTTAAAACAAACATTTAACATAGCAGCTACTAGAACACAGATGTTTTTGTTGATATTTGAAAATAACTTTAGGGTGACACACATGATGTGAAGATTCACTCAAAAACATACACCAACAAAATAAGATGCCCAAATACATTTATTCGTCTCTTAAAAAATACGTTATTCTTTAGAAAAGACAACAGCTTAGGAAATATCAATACAGATTAAAGTATATCCAATCTGGCACATATTTCATGCCGATGATTACTTAAACATCAGTATCATCAGACCAAACAAGATAAGACTTCTGAAGTCAGTAGCAACAAGGTACCAAGACAGAATTAACCCTTAAAAATTAGGAGCTCCAAAGCTTTTAAGCCAAACAGAGCGAGAGTTCCAAAACATATCCAAGAACTGGGAAGCTCTTCATTCCTTTTGATCTTTATTTACTGCCAGAAATACATAAGTTACAACAAGGAAGCAAGCATCTCAGTAATTGGTGCTATGAACTGCTAAGTCAGCTCACCAGCTCTGAGTAGTCAGAAGAGTGCAGCACTGTTCTAAAATTAAACAGGAAGAGCATGGTGTTCTTCTGATGGGACATCTTGAAAGAAATAATATAACTGGTTCTTTGTAGCCTTTCTTCCTCACACTATTCAGAACCATCTCCAGAGAAGGAAAGAGAAAAACAAGTTCATTATCACAGAACAGGAAGATATTCTATGCACTCTTGCTAAAGTTTTCAGTGTTAGTGCATTAATGATCTAAATGTGCATGAGTGAAGTTACCGTAACTGTGTCAGAAAAACAACTGTATTTGTTAACGTGATTCACAGGTAAAGTAGTACCTGAAAATATTCTGCTTTAAATACCTGGAGACGCATCTGTTAGTATCTCTATAATAGCACCTTTCCCATTAAATATAATCATTTACCCATCTTGTTCTTACAGTGGTAAAAGGAGTCTAATCCACTTGGTCCTGGTAAACACACTAAGGATGATATCTTCTGTCTAATTGGCCACTTCAAGATTTACGGAATGTCTCAATCAAAGAGAGCTAGCAATGAGAAAGACCCTCATAGTGGGGACAATAAATAGGGACAAGTGTCTACGTGAGAAGTCAGGCTGATGTGGGACATTACTGGTGGCAGAGGGGAAGTATTCAGTAAAGGTGCAAGTGTCTGTTCAGCTAAAAGCCACGAGCGAGTCCTATTTGGAATGTAGCATATGTCCTAGAAGCAAAGTAGACACTGAATGTTGTCTTTGTGCCTTCTAAGGTGTGTAAACACTACCTTATGTTCTCAAGTAAGCAACTAATCAGACTTAGATGCAGCCACTCAAACAAGTGGAACGACAACTCAAGATATTCTTGTTTAGCATGAAGCTGAATATGTAAACACCTACAAGAATCACCTGTTCAGATAATATCAGACACCCCATATGGATTGTCACAATGCAGCACCATAGCAACAGTTTGATTTAAGGAACAGTCTTGCTGCTCATTCCATCACATTTGTTGAACGGCAGTAGCATTAGCAGCACTGTGATTTACTCTCCGCTTTCAATGGGTCTAGGTCCAGTTTTGGTTTCCCCACATCATTCTCCTCATTAGGAAAGGTTTTATAGTTGGCAAGGATGTTTTCCACCAAGAATCGAGCAGCTTCATCTATGTTGATGTTGTCCTAAAAATATTGAATGCAAATAAGTTAGTGGGTAAACACAGTTAGAACTTCCCTATTAGAAGCTAGCCAAATAAAATCCTCTGCAGTCATCAGCTAATGCAGGCAGCTTAGATGCTGCATATCATTGCTCAGACTAGACTTCTGCAAGAGAGATCAGAAAAGCTTGATACAAAGTCATTCACCCGTATTACATAAAGGATACTTTGACTCCAAAGTATTGGAAGTCTGTGGATAAATCATCTGCATTTGGAAAACTTTTAAGTGCCGAACTGTATTTACACATCTTGAAAGATAACAGGCAATTACAATGTTCATAGTAGTGTGGCCTTTTGGGGCCTCTTCCTGTTTCTGCTGCAGTTTGGATGCACTCATTTATCTAAAATGACCTTTAGAATCAGCCTCAAAAACCCAGTGAAGTCAGGGTGCCTCATCTAGCCACTCCATATTTTCTCATGTGTGCTTTGAAAAGTACCTTAGCTTTTATACTCCAAGTAGTGTATGCAGGACACCTAGAACTGTATTTCAGCCTGGTACCTCAGTCACCACACAGCCATTTTATTTTAAGGTGATCAGGAAGAGATTTCTTTCCATATTCCTCTGATAGATCTTTTAAGAAAAAGCATTATCAGGTGCTAGAAATTGCTCTCACGAGAGAATGCTTTGTGCTGATTTGTCAGCAGCAATCAAAAGAAGAGGGCAAGTCAAGGGAAGAGAAAGACCTTGAAATTTATCTTAATATAAGGGAGTTATCAGCCAGACCAGTAGCTTTCCCTGTCAGACATATCAGCTTCATGTAGCAAACTTTTCATTTTAAGCAATCAGGTTAAAAAGCTGTTGGATTTCACTTCCAACTCAGCCACTGTAAGCTCACATGCACATTGGCTGAGTTTATTAGACTAGAATTGTGCAAGATTTGAAGATATTCAAATGTATTTATTTGGAGTAAAGCAGCTGTCTCTTATATTCAGTTACTCCTTAACTGAGCAATTTCTACACTAAGCAATTTGATTTTCTCTAGTTCAGTCTTGCCACTGCCTAATGAAATTGAAGAGCGGTTTAGTGACATCATCTGGGTGGATAGTACCAAGTGAGCAGATAGCTTGTTCACTTCTGGAGTCTTACCACTTCCTACATGCACCAGCGAAGAAAGAAGCTGCAATATGAATAATTGCTGTTAAAAATGACTAGTGGTTTTTTCCTAGTTCAGTGTGTATTAGCACCAGTATTTAAAGAACAACACTGATCTTGATGCACAAAAAAGCAAAAAAACCTT
The DNA here is from genome assembly GCA_013396635.1 of Penelope pileata. Classification (NCBI taxonomy): domain Eukaryota; kingdom Metazoa; phylum Chordata; class Aves; order Galliformes; family Cracidae; genus Penelope; species Penelope pileata. The sequence goes on from WBMW01005007.1 coordinate 1,420,016, forward strand.
ACTGAATTCAGTTAATCAATGTTTCCAGTTAGCGTTAAGGTTCCCTGAATTTAAAATGCAGTCCTAAACTAAATACGCTGCAAGTCTTCCTTAGCAGTGAGCCACCCTGCACACCACTTCTGTTTTTCACTGAACACTGGAATCTTAACTGTTACTTCCTATACCTGATAGTTTTCCTCCCCATGTGACTCTACTCATCTGTTCTTATGCCAATATTTAGCACAGTTAAAACACCTCTTCAACGCTTACCTTGGCGGATGTTTCAAACCATCCAACAAAGCCACCTTCTCTGCAGAACTGGTCCATTTGAGAGGGATTCTGGCTGCCATCTTTCTTCTGGTCACACTTGTTCGCAAGAAGAACCGCAGGGATGGGGCTGCCATTGGGAAGAAGTACTTTACTGTCCAAATCATGCTTCCATTTTGAAACAGCCTCAAAAGTGGAGCCTCTTGTGACATCAAAGACCACAAAAGCACCAACTGCTTCTTTGTAGTATACTCTTGTCATGTTTCCAAAACGCTCCTGGCCTGAAAAAGAACACAGCAGCAATATTTATACACTTACATCCACTACAATTCATGCTAAAAAGACTGCTGTACCAGGTTAGTACATACCAGCTCAGCATTTAGGTTTAATAACTTAATTTCCATGGTCTCTTTCATTCTGTGTAAGCCCATTGCAACAGAGCCATTATGTACATCACACACAACAAGTCAGAATTGCAAACTGCTTTTAGCATCTATCATTTAAAATATTTTTAAAGCTTATCAGGTAAGTAGTGCTCTTTGAGAAGTAACGCCTAAAAACATTATCAGTGCAACAGAATAAGTCATTCTTTCCACAAAAGCAGCTTCCGCATGATTTAGATATAAACCTAGACACTAAGTACACATTTAAGAAAACTCAGATTTTTCTGGAGGGCAGACAAGGCTCTCTGCAAGCACCAAGGCTAGCAGCTTTCAATGCATCTTCTAAAGGACTCACTTTTTGAAATAACATATTTTTCCTTAGGGACAGCTTAAAAGGAGCTAGTTTAGTAGTTCTGTCTAAACCTCTCATCTTAACTTCACTTAAGTCTGTAATATTTCCAGCTGTAAGAATTCTACCACAGCCCCAGGATTTGGTACAAGGTGACCAGAATAGTTATTGAAAGATACAATTGTTTCTAATAAAAATCCAGAAGAAAGCTAAAGGCCAGTATTAAAAATGCCTTTTTTTTCCCTTAAGTACAGCTCTTGTAGTCAGCATGCTCAAGATGGAGAATTAGAACGCCAGTTCAGCTGTTCTTCTGTTTGGAAGGTCAAATTGTCATCCTATCCTTACACTTAAGTGAGCGTAACAGTGTCAGGTGTGTGTCACTTGAACAGTGGGCTACTGAAATGGTTTGCTACTTTGTTTGAAAGTCTCCACTGGGAGAAGTGGTCCCTGCTCTATATCACTTAGTTTTACAGTGTATTATCACTTCAGCTGTTAGCATGTATTTTCATAGAATCATGGAAACACTAGGTTGGAAGGGACCTACAAGATCATCTAGTCCAACCGTCCTCCTATCACTATCCCTACCCACTAAGCTACTAAATCANTTTTTTTTGTTTTAGAACACAAAGTAAGGATTTCTATTGGGAACACCACTTTTTTTTTTTTAAATAAACATTTAAGTCTGAATCTGATTAGCAAGAAAGTTAACAGAAGAACTTGGCATTATATTCTCAGAAAGAGAGATATCATTAGGTGAAGGAACTTGACAGGGTGTGCTGCTCAACATGATGCTTTTCTAGCTCCGCAGCCTTATTTTAGTGTCAGTGCTTTATTTTAGTGTCATTCCCTCCAGACATTTTCAGAGAATAATGACTAAGCACCTGCTAGAACTGCCTGGAATTGGCAGTAGCTTCCACAGAACAATCAAGTTCTAGAAAGTGGACTTTTCCCTCCCTCTCTGTACAATTTAGAGGTACAATGCTGCATAAAATACTACAAACCAGCCTGTTTTGAGAAATAGACAGGAATTTCTTTACTGCCAGCTGAGTATTTCTTCTGTGATAACAGGAAGCATGCACAAAAGGAAAGCTCTTCTCTCCATACTAAAACTCAAGTTTTGAAGCAGTATTTCTGCCACTGACTCTTAAGACCAAGAAGGCAGGCACCAAGCCTGCCGCTGGAAGAGGCACATTCTCCATACTCTGTTAGGAAACCCGCACACAAGTAACTCATATCACCTTTCAGGCATAAGAAAGCTTGGAAAGACTAAGGAAGGTTGTTTTATTATCACCATCAATTCCCATTACATCGGAATGTTTCCTACTGCGTTACAGTGCCAAGTCTTGTCTTCAGTTTGGGCAAAGCACCCCTACACACCACAGGACGGGCTCACAGAACAGAAAGCATGATCTTCATTTCTACATTGCATGTGAATCTGAAGCAATGAGGGGAACAGCCCCATCAATAAGCCTTTTTCAGTTGTAGGTGTGTGGGTTTTGTTATAGTAAGGCTGAGTTTTTCCAGAAATGGAGACATTTACAATAAAAATTAAGTCATATTGATCAGTTTGGAAGACTTGCTAACAGAACAGAGACAGTCACCACACACGGAAACTAGAAGTTTTCATGATTCCCAAATAACTATCAGCCAGGTGTACATGGTGTGGGTAAACATGGGATCAGTTACCCCAGTGACAGATGCTACCATCGACTAAATATTCCCCTACCCTCCCAACCAAAAAAGCTTTAATGAAGATCTCCATGCTAGATTATGACTGTTCTTTCATCCTACCTTAAAGCCCTAGAAGGATGAATATGATCTTCCTGTTCCATAAAGATAACAAGCAATAACACATGGCCTGCCTAGACAGTAAGAGTTTGTTGTATTAACAAGTATGTGGCATGAGTCAGGAAGAGAATCCCGTATAAACCAAGCAGACTTTCTCTACAGTTGTGTTATTACTGTTAACACACAGGTTTCAGGCTGAGTCTTTCACAGGGGATATAGAACAAGCTTGAAAAAATTTAACACATCTTTCAAGCAAGTGCTTTTTAGCTTGCAGAAAACTTGTACAGAACAAAAGCAAACCACAGACCACCACTCCTCCAAAGCTTGAGTCTGAACATCATTCTCTATATTTGTTATTAAAACTGAATTTACTCAATTTTTGAGTGTCCAGCAGAAGATTTGCTAGAAAAATTTTTACTGTGTGAGAATAGTGCTGAATAGCATAGGAAAAGAATCATACCCTCAGAGAAGAAAAGCCTTGAAGTGATCAGATGAAACTACACTTAGTGTCTACTGCACAGAACCACTGAAGGAAGAGGCCAGAAATAACAGTCTGCTTCCTACAGCAGTATGGAAAGGGCATTAGAGGAGTAATCACGCTGATATGTCTATTGCTTTGATGTAAGCCTGACAGTAGTACAGATGTATCCTGTTTCAGAGGTTCAGGCTAAGCTGCAGGGCAGCCATGGGCAGAGGTTGTGTTTGGGGGGTACAAAAGTGGCTGCATGCAACGCAGAGTTCTGTATGCTCTAACCACAAAGTTTTCACATCTAGATGACTCAACAGACATTGTCACCATATTTTCCAGTAATTGCAACAGCATTAAGTGAAATAATTGCATAATGTCCTGCTCTGGGAACTAATTCAGTTTCCTACAGCAGCATCATAGAAATTCAGTTCAGTTTAAATCTGTATTGGACCTTAGGAGCTATTCTTGATTCCTAGTTTGTATTCGAATAGCAAAACTAAGTTGAAAACTACATTTAACAACCTTATAGCCTGATCTGATAATAGAAGCTCTTTCCTTCACTACAAGAGATAAAAGTTATCAGTATAAGATTCAGAAAGTGCCAAACTTTTCCTGAAGTATATTCTTAAGTTTCCACTGCAGTTTTTCCCCAGTGTAAGGAATATACAAGGAGTCCCGTTTAAACAGTCTGACTTATTGTACTGGTCTGGCTTTTAGTTAGTGCACTCCTACTATTACCACCGCTCTTAATTCCTGCTCATGGGATGGTAATTGAGGCTGAGATAAGCATGTTAAATGTGCATGTGATTGCTGCATATGCAAAGTATCGGGTATATTGAGGTTCCTTCCTCCAGAAAGGTTCTCCCATACCCCAAACCTTAATATGCAGTTTATACAAACCAAGAGGAACCAACTAATTGACAGCAAAGTGGCCTATCTAAAAGTTTCCAGCTGTACTTTCTGCTGTGAAGGTAAGTTCTGGTTTACTTGCCAATATCAAAAGCATAACGAGTTCCTCTACCTCATAAGATCTAATCTTAGTCTACTCTGAAGCCACACTACTCTGAGAAACCCAGGCTGCATTAGCTGCATTTAAGCTATTTTCCTCATCAGGAGCACTACTACTGGAAGAAGTTGATCTTCCCTCTCAGACAGAACTAACCGTCTGACATCCTCCAAAAATTGTGTCACAAGTGAGGAAGTAAAAGATGACCATGGGTTATAAAAGCCTGACAACTGGAAGAACTGTGAAACAAGTAGTTTGTCTTGAAGTTACCTTTGACAGGCTGTTCAGCTTAATGGATGGTCAGCTCAAAATCTGATTTTAAACAGGTCTGGCAGTTCAGTATCAAGTAATCCTAGACTAGAAGAGTACAATTGAGACTAAAGCTAACACACAGCTAGTTGAAGAGTTTTATTTTCAATCAGCAGCAACAACTTTGAAGACCATTGCTATGAGTTTTGTAGTTTTCCCCCAGATCCAATAACACAGATTTGACAAAGGTCCTTTATTTCACTAAGCGTTATCTCAGATCCAGAAGATCATTTCACTTCCTAGGCAGGTCAGAATGATTATCAATGGCTAAGAATACAGGGCAGTAAATTATCTGTCTAAGCTTAAGAGAATGTTTAGGTGCATCTGTGGCAGGCTGTATTAGTGTATTAGCTTGTCAGAAGCATGTTTGCATTTGATCTTTCCAATCAAATTTAAGGACAATGAGATGTTTGTCATTACTCAGCCTAGATAGGAAAATAAAATATCTACAGCAAGTGAAACCCTTTCTTCCTGGTCTTCCCTCCACTCGGTCTAATGAGCACTTCCTCCTCTCTGCTTCAGCTGTGCTGCTTTAGAGAGGATTAAGATCTCTGGCTCTCCAAATTTCTAGGGTCAAGCTTTTACATATTATCAGAGGAACATCTCAGGGGCAGTCCCTTATTTACAATTCCAACTCCCAGTACAGTTCATATCATGCAGTGTGGTAGATTTAAGTTACAGTACCATCCAAAATGGTTGGGCATGCAGCCCAATTCTATCACTGAGAGTTAGAACCACTGTTCTGTTTAAAACTTACCTAAATCCTTTATGAGCCATAGGAAAGAACAGACTCCATTTTGGATGCCTGTTGGTTCTACAGCTAGATGTAGGACCAGATAAAAATTTCCATTTGCCCTGAGGATGCATTGTCTCATTCTTGAGACACTTAGTGCACATTTTAGCACCATCAGGCTCAGGTATGTGCTGACTGGGGGGCTACTTTTTAGCAAGATATACTAATATGTTACTTTCAAGCCACCTACCACTGCTGATGGTATTTCCCCTACTCCCTCCCAAACCAGGGCAGCTTGTCCCAGAACTGTCTTACCCAATTAGGGTGAATTTGTTATTCAGCAAGAAGTAGGTTAACCAAACCACTACCAGTATTACAGGACATGCTCAAGTTACTGCCTGCTTTTTCACATGGGCAGCAGCTGTAGATCAAAGGAGCAAACAGCCTGACTTCAAGATGGTCAGTACTAGATGTCTTTCCATTGATCGTTCTTATCCATACAAAGCACCAGTGCAAGATCATCCAGTGTTTAAACTAGAGGTGTTGAAATAGATTGGTAGCTCTAGTAGGTATTAGAACGTGTAGGAGTGGTAAAAGGCACATTAAAGCTTCACTTTTACTTTTCACCATCATGAAAGCAATATTTGGTATTTGTGGTTCTGATGACAAATAATGCCAAGAGGTTAAGAAGTGAGAACAAGAATTACATTTTCCTGTACTATAAAGTTTCACTGTCTGCAGCTCTCACAGTTTACAAGACAGAAGTGCCAGATAATTTAAGGGAATTGGTAGTGTCCTTTATTACTAAAAGTAGTACGGGAAAAATTAATAACCACTGGAAGGATAACTTCCTGAGAGTAAGTGTACCATGCCCTTCAGAGAAAAGTCTTTGAAGAAATAACTAGCCAGCTCATCCCTACTCATCTGACTCCCATCTTACTATAAGAGATGACCTTTGGTACTCTGATTATATTTACATTAGACAGGGCTAAGGTGCAGCAGAAGCTGCACAGTGCAATTCTGTTGAGTGAGTGTTCAGACCTATTATCTAGAGTGTACTGAACACTATGTATAAACACACACAGCAAGTATTTGAGAAACTTATTCTGGGCTAGTTGTAGTTATTGTCATTACTGAATAACATCAGTTCAGGTGTAGCAGCATATTATTTAGATCATAAGTTGACGTGTTCTTAGTCTGTTTCATTCTGAAATGTTAGGAAATAGTTTGCCAATTGCATATAACAGCCAAACTCTGAACTAGTCATTTGTTAGCCTTTCCATTTGGAAATTCAGGTAGCTAATCTCACCAATTTTGCTGTTTGCTATTGCTACACTTTACTCCAAAGCAGGATACTGTTCAGTACTGAGGAAACAACAGAAGCACCTAGGTGCAAGTGCTCAGAAGCTAGACATCCAATTGCCATCAGGAATACCAATCACATCTACCATCCTTATAGATCATAAAAGCACACTAGTCTCTTCTACAAAGGTAGAAAGCAATGTAGGAAGAACTCTTCCTCAAGAAATTGCACATCTCTCAGAGAAGTTTACAGTAAGAATGAAACTTCTCTCTGCTGCCTGTAGCCTTGGGCTAACCCAGTGAATTAAGATTGCCTGAACTGGCTCTCACAGTTTACTATCTTATCTAGTATGTTTTGAGGCAAATCCTTACACTTGTAACTAACTAGCTTTGTCCAGAAAAATATATGTAGAAGTATGACAGTCTTGTTTCTACCAGAAAGTTTCACAGGTTTATTTTCACTTGTTTTGCTTGCATCTTCGACAATAATTAGAAAGAGGAACTTCCTGACTAAGCAGTAGATTTTCATCCCTAGAGAAGTGTAGCTCAAAGCCAGATAATTTCTAACTAGACATCAAGTATAGTACATACAGAAAAATTGCTCCTTGCATTAGAACTCAAAGCTGATGGTTCAGTTAGCACCAGTAACAGCATGAATGGGTGGTTCCTATTTTGCTCTAACTAGACTTACTGAGAAAAGTTATCTGCCAGAGTTAAGCTACTTTATGCCTGGCACCCCTTATCCATCCTTCAGCACACTTTCACACAGCCAGAGCTGCACTGTGTACTCAGCAGTGATGCTGCATGGCACTGTGGCATTTCACAACACGGGAGAACAATTCTTAAGTCAGTTTGTCTCGAGAACAACTTTATCACGAGACTGAAAAAATTTTAATCTCTAAAACAGTCAATGTGTCATGGCACAGTGTGCCATTGGAATTCTCTATCAAGTAGCTGCCACTTTGCTCTACCGAGTACTCTAGTCCAGGGGCAGTAAAAGAACAAGTTCCCGCAAGCTCTTAGTAGTAAGACTCAATGGCTTTTTAAAATATTATTTGAAAAGCTGCCAAAATCCACACACTAACAAGTACTGGTTTGCATTTACTGCTAATCTTGAAGCTATCCCTACTAAAAGCAAGCTATGCCAGTTAGAATGTTTATTTCTAAACAAGTCCCACAAAATCCTGAAATCCTAACAGCCTTCAAACTATAGTCATACCACCACATCTACCTTTGTTCTGCATATCTGTAGCCAGATGACAACTTCAGTCACTGAATGTCTTACCCCAGGCAGCTCAAGAAGCATGTTGCATTTTGCAGTCACTGCCTATTGCTGTTAATACTAGCTTTAACACTTGCAATAAGTTCACAAGAATTATTTCCAGGCTTTCATAAGAAAATAAATTCCCTTACTGCAAATCACTTCTTTTTGACATGGCACGTCACATTTTAGGACTTCCAGGCTGAGTATTTGGAGGGAACAGTTCACAGCAAACTACAAAGGCAGGTCAGTGACTGCTGCTGGAGTTGAAGAAAGATATTTCCAGCAGCTCTGAAATTGAATCCCAGGATCTTTGCTTGCTACTACAGAAAAGAAACATACAACATGTTGGAACCTTTTTTGAGCCAGACTGCTAAGATTACCTGTTATGAAATGTAGGAAAGAAAATCAGTTTTGAACAACCCCTGTACAGCACTTGCCAACTCAAATTGTACTTGTGTACATGCACTCCAGTGACATCCAGACCTCTTGTGCATGAAGAAATCCCAACTGGTAAGAGGCCAAATGGATAGCAGTAAATAGGGCAAAGCTACTAAGATTCTGAAGCTGGAACACTGATGGAAGGTAAGTTGATAAAGGTCAGTCTACAATCATGTAAACTTCATACATTAAGAGAAAATGGTATTTAATGCTGTCTACACCAGTTTGTCTCTGAAAGGTAATACACCTGACTTGTCAAATAGCTTAATTTCTACCTAAGTATTACACTGAAGGACACAAATTTGGCCAATACTTACACTGATCATTAAGCTTTTTTTTTTTGAGGCAGGTTAGTGGATTTCTGCACAGATTTCTCGTTTAACTTGACCCAGAATTTAGTTATATTGTGTGATATATGCTATTTTTCTTCCATCCTTTGTTCTCTGCACTAAAATGCTACAGAAGTATTTTTCTGGCTTCTTAGTTTAAAGTGTCTAGGCAACTGCTATATGATATGAACCTTGTCTGACAGTAAGGCTGAAGTTCCACGTATTCCATAGTGATTAGGAGATTAGTAGCTAAAACTAAGTGATGTTTCCATTGTGAATAGAAATCAAAAGTGCTTGCAAAACTCTATACAGTAATCTTGACTTCAACTGTGTACTAGATCAGCTGAACTTTAAGATCACATTTCTAAACTCATTACTTGCAGGATAACCAGAAAAGCCTGTGAAGAATTTCTAAGCTTATTTCCAAGATACTAAAGAAACATCAATCAAGTCTTCCACTTAACAGAAACATAACTGAAGAGTCCTGTCTTGCACAATCAAAGTTACCATACTTGAAACTGCCTAAACCCAACGTCAGGACTACCATTTCCCACGTGCTTATAGAATTCCTAGTTTTAACTGCCAGCAAGAAGGCTTTAACAAGTTTAGTTTAAGATAACATATGCAGTGCTCTGCGTTGCTATATAATGTACTAAGCACAGGAACTTTCACCAGTGAATGATCAGTACCCCACTGGTAGAGCAAGGAAATTGCTTTATCAGCAAGACCAACAACCATAGCTCATTTCACGTTTGTGGTGTGCTGGGTTGTCTGAAGGCTAGAGACAAGCCGAAAAGAAACAAGTTGAACATGTTTAGCACTTACTTGGACTACTTCACTGCAGAGCTCCAAGTACAGCAAGTCATTCTCAAGCAAAAGTTCATAAACCTAATCCTCCTGCTCCAGAGGAGACACAGGAAAGGACACCCACACAATATTTCCCACAGCAGGGTGGTTTCAGGAAGGAAACACAGTATATCTTCAGTTCTGTTTCTTGTTTCAGCTTCTGAGACATCATTTCAAGGTCTTTACTCATAAGCAGGCCTTCTACCTTCCCCTCCCCCCACAAACTTCATCTGCCAGCCTTGCATGTTTTTAACCAACATCGTTAACTAGTTCTTCTTACATGAGATGTATATGTAAATGTATGCATGCAAGAAGCACAGATCAGTCACAGGTCTTTCAGATCTTTTTAATCAGTCTGAACTTGGTCACATAGGAGTATTCCTGATTGGGAGCTTTCTGACCTAGGTTAGCTGTCACCAGAGCGATAGTGCTCCATCCTCACATGAAGGCAGCTGCACCTGGAACCTTCATCACTAGATAAATCAGAAAATGACCTCAGATCACTTGCCAGTTTTTGAAATAAGCTCTGAGCTCCAAGTTTTGCATTCATTCCTGATACTACTATTTATATGCATATTTTTCCACTCTTCCTTTCACATTACTCAGTCTTAACAGTATCTAATGAGTGCAAAAGCACAATTGTGGGAAAGCTAGGCCTAGACCCTCAGCCTCAGTTGTTCCAGGCACACAGCTGAGTAATTCATGGTTTTTTCCTGCAGGAGCTGCCATTTCAGTCCCTACTCTGACCTTCAGAAAGTGTTGTGAATAAGGACAAATTATTACAAGACCACCCATGGGGAGTTAGCTCCTAGCTCTATCTCTGAGACTCCTCTGAAAAAGCAACTGAAGCACGCAAATACTCACATATTTGTCTCTGTTAGATAAGGGTTATTCCAGGACTTCAACTTATCATTTGAGGAAAACACTTCACCTGATTTTTTGATTCTCTTCAAGACAGAGTGCCAATCTTTTCAAGGGTTTAGTAACAAATTTGAATGCTACCAAGTCTTATCCATCAGTTCTTGAAAGCTTGTGTATTGCATGTTTAGAATACTTAAGTACAACTGTTCCTCTTCTGTTCGGTCAGTTCCATTGCCATGCTCTTCCAGTTAGAATTTTAAACACAAATTTTAATGATGTCCTAGAAGAAGGCTACTGTTGTTGAAGTTAATACAGACTGCTTCACTCAAAATTTAAATTTGTCTACCAGTTGTCATTAGTGACATTTGTGAGGGGAAGCCAAGCTCAAGTGGTGATCTGCAACTTTTACTGTTGCTACCCTCCAGAGAGTTGAACACTGATGCAAAACGGATGTGAGTGACAATGGTAGCCAATGTGATTATAAAGCTAACACCGCTCAGTCACTGCTCTTAGTTGTTCACATCAAAAGCCTGATTGATTCAGATGAAGTCCTTATGGTGTTCTTTCAATGATGGTTGAAAGTTTCAATGTGATATATTCAAGTCACGTAAGACTTTCTAGGGTATTGAAATAAACTTAAAACTTCCTGATCGTTATTGTGCCTTTATTTTTGTATCTCTTTACCACAGTGACTCATTCTTATCTCCTATTTATTTCACATATTTATGTCCTTTGAAGATAGGGGTTAATCTAATACTTTCAGAATTTATCCTGAAAGAGTTGCTTAGCTTGACTTCACATGCTGAGATAAAAACAAGAGTAATGCCTAAGGGCAACTAAGATTTAGAAGCTTTGCTCCTGTATGAACACGCATTTAATCTGAAAGAAGCTGAACAGTATATTTTATGTATCAAACGAGATCATTTGACAGCAACTGATTAGTTTAACTTTGAAGCATTTTCATCTCCATTGCTGGAAAAGCTACAACTGGTGTCTACATAAACTAAAATACCCAAGTGTTTATTGAAAATACAAGCATAGGCACAACAGTTTCCTTCTTCCTCCTTCACTATTTTACCATCCAACCTTGATTCTGCCACAGGAATCTGCGTTACTCTGTATCCTACAAGACGAAAGCAATTTTCACCAGAAAAGAACTGGTACTGTAACACTGCCATGGCCTATTAAGTAATTATACGGATTTGTGACTAAAACCTGAGCTAGCCTAAGAAATCAAAAACATTCATGAACCTGCTGCATTGCAGCACACAGTGCAATGTTCATCAGTTTGATGTTCGGCTACATTAACACCAGAAGCCAGCACAGTATCTGCATTATAATCCTTAGCTGATAGGCTGAGCTACATGGTTAGTTTTTGCCATTGATTTAGCTACAGAATACAGCTCTTTTAGGAAAGCTTTTTAACATAAACGTAACTACAAGCTCATCTAGTAAAAAGTAACATGCTTTACTATGTTTGAGGGTTTGACTCTAGTTCAGAAGCATTTTGAAAATACAACAAATTCAATTCAGAGTGCCAGCACCACGTTGCTCGCAAGGAAGTCACATGAAGCTTTACTTACCATAAGATTTAGATCTCTCCAAGAGATCTAAAGCTGTTTGTCTGCACACAGCAGCAGACAAAATCATCTGTGTGAGCTGTTGAAAGCCAGAAGAAAGTTGTGCTAATGAGTCGAGGGAATGACTATCATATGCTCAGATATTTCACTACACGTGCTTTAGGCAACATTCTCTGGAACTATATGGAAGTCAACCCAGTTCTCTGTAACTATTCACTTCTACACAAATCTCCTCTTCAGGTAGTTAGAGGGATTCATGAAGTACAGACAGCTGAAGAACACCTTTCCAACTCAAGTACATTTCTAGTTTTGAGACGATGAAACACTCATGGATGGTAAATCCCCTTTTATTTCAGTGATTAGTATTTAACTGATACCTCCAGTCCTAACGAAGTCTGAACTATTGCTGTCACACTACCTGCAAACAACCTAATCAAGTATCACTAAAACCACTTCTGTTCTTGGTCTGGTTTTTCTACTGGGAAGGGTCCTCAGCCCCTTGGAAACAGAATCAGATTCAACATATGAGCTTGGATTGCAGAATCATTGTATTTTGTTTCATTTTCACAAGGGAAAGATTAGTCAGGAGTTTCATATAGAAGTATACATCACACTACAATAAGCAAGATATCGCCTACTTAGTAAGGCATCATCTGCAGTAGGCTTAGAACTGTTATAAATGGCTTATAAACATTCCAGTGACAAAAAGCATTCTTCACTGTATTGGCCATATTAACACCAGCCCCCAGAGTATCGTAAGCAGCTCTAAGATACGATAAGGACAATAATTGAGAGTGAAAAAATATCTTCTAGATCTTGAAATTAATCTACAGCTACTTTAATAGGAATTCCCATAATGTAACCAAGTTCGGACAAAACATATTTCTAAGTACAGCTAAGTTTCTGCTTAGCGTGTTGAAACAGGATGAGCTTTGGCAGAGCACAGCCTATCCCAGTCTCAGAAAACAAGGGCTGACGAAAATTTGAACAAAAGCACAGCAGCTTGCCAAACACCAGGACCCTGACCAGCCTTCCGGTCCCTTATCTTCACAACTCCAGACTTGATAAAATACAGCCAGAGTGCTGGAGCAGCTGGCACCAATTCTGTCAATTGATTGAAAAATGTTGAAAACTGATTTGCAAGAAGCCATCAGAAAAAGAATCCTGCATCCTTGCCCTTCAAAACAGCAACTAGGATATTTTAGTCTGCCCTACCACAAAAATCTGTTGTATATTTCAGCTCACTGCAGTAAGAAGTAAGCCTCTCAGTTTGAGGAATCATAGATGAAGCCTTTTAGGATGATTTTTAGAGAAGAAAGAACTGAAACTAAGCCACAGCTGCTTTGGCACAGGGATGCATCAGCTGTGCGCTACCCTTCCTGTTCGGTGAACTTCCACTGAACAGATGAGAGAGTTCATGGAAGCAGTAATTAGCAGTTGTTATCTTAGTATCTTCCAGTGTAAGTTTAAAAGCAGTGTTTGAAATAAAGCATACTTTTCCATGTATGAGGACGTGTTTGTAAGGCAGTGGAAGGGCGAGAAGAGAGCTCCAGGTTAAAACCCAGACTATATGAAAACAGAAATGCAATACCAACTTGAGATGATTAATGAGTTGAAGACACAGGCTTCTTAGGAAACCACAGCAAAATCAAGTCTGCCATGTGTCATTTAACACTTCAGCATAAACATTTATGCATGATATGCATGCAGTTTGTTTCTTTAAGACAGAGGTGTTACAGAAGTTGTTACAGTTGCAGTTGTTACAGTTACAGTTTTCTAACTGTGCATTGGAAAAGAATTCTGTTTGGGGAAGCGAACAGGACTTTTCTACTTCAGTGCATTCAGTATCTTTTTGACACAAAAGCCCATGAATCCTTTGCTCACTGCAAGCCGCAGGGTCACGAGTTACATTCAGGTTAAGTAGGTGACTCCAAACCACTGAAGACAGTTCCAGCTATTTGAGTACCTTTACCCTGTAAGGTGTGCCTATGGAACACAACCCACTCAGGGGAGGCATGTATTTCCTCTAGAAGCAAAGCACCATGGAGCTGCAAGCCAGTTCAAGCAGCAGCCGTAACTAACACCAGGCAGCAGCCAGGAGCAGAGAGGCTTTGTATGGACAGCTGTAAAAGCCCAGCCAAGATCCCCAACATCAGCTCACAGGGGCACCCACAAGTCTATGGAAAGTCCAAAATTCCACTCCTAACGGGGACTGCCCTCTACTCCTGCCTCAAAGGCAGGTGAGAGCAGTTGTACCTAACAGGTAAAGGAGAAAGCTGAGGAAGCAGACTTCAGAGCCAGAGCACACACCCCTCTTACAGGGGCCTCCGTCCCCATCCCTCACCTGCGATGTCCCAGAGCTGCAGCCGCACCAGGGTCTTGCTGTCCCAGTTGATGACTTTGAGTGCAAAATCCACCCCGATGGTGGCCCGGTAGTGCTGGGAGAAGAGCTGGTGCACGTACCGTTTGATAATGCTGGTCTTGCCCACGCCCAGCTCCCCGATCACCAGCACCTTGAAGAGGTGCTCCCGGCTCTCCGCCACGCCGGACACCGGCCCTTCCCCGCCGGCCATACCTGACACGGCCCGGCCTGGCCCGGCCGCGCTGCGGGGTCGCGGCGCTGCGCCGCGAACTTTCTGGGCCGGGATCTCGCCTCCACCAGCGCCGCCGCGGGGCCGGCCCACACCAGACGGGAGAGGGAAAGCGAGGGGAACCCGCAGCCACCTGACCGCAGTCACAGGACACGGAAACTCCACGCTTTATAAAAGCCCGGGGAGGGGCGGGAGGTGGGCCGGGCCTCGGGCCGGGGCGGATCGGTCCCGTGGCCGGGCCGGCCCGGGCTGCGCGCGGGGAGCGGCCCCGGGCTGCGGAGCGGTGAGGGTGATTGCGACCCGAAGGCTGACGGCGACCCGGTGGCAGGCACGCAGCCCTGCTGCCTCTCCGCCGCCCCGGCCCGGCCCGCGGCCCTCCCTGCCGGGCGCTCTGGGGCTGCGGGCCGGGTCACACGGGGCAGCTGCATGGGCCTGCCTGGCCATGGGCCTTGGTGCCCGGGGGGCACGGGTAGCTGAAGGTACAATTGCCTCCTGTCTGCTGGATGCCCCTCGAACACCGACAGTGTGATGGTTCCTTTCTGTTCCTAAGTTAATCCTGTGATTGTTACAACACTCTGTTTTAAAAAATACATCGGGCCAAGCGGTAAGTCATACAATTGCAGAACAGTTTGGGTTGAATGGACCCTAAAGCCCACCCACCCCTAGCCCCCTGCCATGGGCAGGGCTGTCCCCCACCAGCTCAGGCTGCCCAGGGCCCATCCAACCTGGCCTTTAGCACCTCCAGGGATGGGGCATCCACAGCTTCTCTGGGCAGCTGTGCTAGTGCCTCACCACCCTCTCAGTAAAGAATTTCTTCCTAACATCTAACCTAAATGACCGCACACATTCTTAGAAATGAACATAAATAGGTTTTCTGCCTCTATATGTAGTTCCATATCTGCAGATTGCATGTTTTGCAAATGAACAAAACCCCATCTCTGGTACCATCCGCTCTGCATGAAGCACCCCAACTGCAGTGCCTATCCTGGCTGTGAGCGGCCATGGTGCAGCACGGTGACCCCGTCCTGGTGTGCAGTTGATGTATGCATACATGGAGTGCTGCCACATGCGGCAGGGAAGTGGCACATGAGCATCCAGAGTGCATGTGTGCACAGGAGCAGGAGCCCGCGTCAGGACGGGATCAGGATCAGAGGGATGTCTCCAGTTGGAAGCCAAGTGGTGGCTGATACATCTAATAGCTCATCTGGCCAGCAGTCATCAGTTGAGTCTGCTTTGATAATACTTTGCTGCATATACTAATTCCTTTGCTGTGTCTTCAGTTTGTGGCATGAGTAAAATAAACCAGACTTTCTCATTTATCTTGGAGCGTGCTTACTTCCTTATCACACAAAGATGATGCATGGCATATAAATGGAAGCAGGTGAAGAGATTGGCAAGATGAGATGAAAAAGCTAGAGGTCTTGAGGAAAATTTGTATTTAGAGATTTTGGTTTAAGTTTATTAATTGAATCTGTCATACTGTATTGACTTCAAGACAATGTCTCTAACTAGAATTTACTTTCCAGAAGCAGCAATAACAACAGAATAGACACTAAGGACAGAGTGTTATGCGGAAATGAGATTATTATTTTGAGGGGTTAGAGGATAGCACAGGGTAGCACAGATTCTCTGTCAAGAGATGAGATAGACAAGCAACTTTGTCATTAGTTAAGAGATTGATGCTGAATGTGGAAGACATTACTTCAGGTACATGTACTTTAGCCACCATGGGTTCTGGTAAACCTCTTTGGCAAACCAAGACAGGCTCGAGCAGTGGGCCCAGGAGAACCTCTTGAGGTTCAACAAAGCCAAGTGAAAGGTCTTGTCCCTGGGCTGCAGCAACCCCCACTATCAATGTCCTTGGAGACATTCAAGGTCAGGTTAGACAGGGCTCTGAGCAACCTGATCTAAGCTGTCGATGTCCCTGTTCATTGCAGAGGAGCTGGACTAGATGACCTTTAAAGGTCCCTTCCAACTCAAATGATTCTGTAATAAATTATTTTTGCTTGCATAGATGGGATGGAACTTTTAGGCATTTCTTACCATTTATTAGGCCTGCCTAACTACCCTCTGTCTTATGTGCCATAGAAACTAATTACTGCCCTTACTTCATTCCTCCTCCTCATTTGGTAAAATTAATGGAACATGGATCATATCAGACAACTAAGTGAGCAGCTATAATGTTACTAGTGGGCTGAATACAAGTATTCCACTATACTTGAAATTTGGTATCAACAGCGCAAAACAAGCCTGTAGGTTTTTGTTTTTTTGTTAATACTGACTTTGAGAAATTAGAACCAATATCAAAAACAAAGAAGTCTGTAAAAGTCATGATCTGCTTACAGAAGACTCACAAACAGAAACAAGGGAAAAATGTGACTGATAATTTTCCACGATTAATAGCTTGATCAGTTCTAATTACATTACAGCTCGCCAAATAATATAGCAGCAGATCTTGCCTGAACTAGTAATTTGCCTTAATTTCATTATTATTCATTTCATTCAAGCTGGCTGATATCTGTGTGGAACAGCTTGGCAAAATCCAGTCATTTGCAGTCCTGTTATTACTGTTCTGCCCCTCTATGGTGCAGTATAATCAACCATGCATGAGGTTATAGAATAAAGTATAATCACCATCTGCCTAGTGCAGGGTAGATAATCTTTATTCTGGGAGCTAGATTTTGGTGTCACTTGGCCTTTTGCATGTAATTCTACTTTTCAACTGACTCTACCAGCTGAATGTCAGCAAAAATCCCCTACTGAACAAAGGTTGTTGGCATCATGTTACGGTAATTGGGATTACATTATATTATATCGTTGCCTTCATGTGCTTGCACTGGGAGACAAATACAAGGTTGTTATTGTGCCATTTTAACTAGCTTAGCTAGCTGGTTGCCTTTAAGGTGCCTGCTTCATATTTCAAATAATGATTGTAAAAACCTTTTTTTTTCTTCTATTTATTTTTTCTTTCCCTGCGCTGGACATATCAAGAAGGAGGAAGAGAAAGCACTAACCTTACAAAACAGGCTTCTGGTACCATCTCAACCTGAACACTGAAGGCTGATCTGAATAAAAACCATCTAACTTTTTTTTACAGTTACTGTTTGCTGTTATTAGCATGCCCATCCACTGGGCTTATTTGCTAAATCATCAACTTGTCTGCATTTCAGAACATGGGCTTCCTAAAGCATCTGGGTTTAAGGAACTAGAAATGTTTCAGACTTTTAGTAGCCTGATGATCATTACATGATGAATACCAAAGGACTGGTAAAATAGCTTTACTTGTAGGAAGACATTTTGGCGTTCTTTTTTTCTAATCCACAACGTTTTTTTGTCTCTCTCTTCCTTTAAGACTGCCTCTTCTAATCTTTCTCATGTTAGTCTATCCTCTACTTCCTTATCTCCTTTCTATTTTCATCACACCAACTGTAATTCTTTAATATCCTCCTTTTTGTTTGTTTTGTTTTCTACTTTTATTTTCTGTTCCCTTAAATGTTCCTTACCTCACCTCAGTTCAGACCTTTCATTTTTAATTTTTATTTCATTATTTTTCCCTTTCATACCTTTCCATTCTTCCGAGCTTTTTTATTTCCTGCAGCGAGTGAGGGGTTCCTCATGTTTCTTCTTGCCAAATGGTGATTAGGAAGGGGCAGCAGGTTCAGCCAGTCAGTGCAGGAAGGCTGCTTAGTGCCTGCAGCAGAGGGATGCATTTTGTTTACTCTCCATTGTAGTTACATTAGAAGGGAAATTTGTAGCTGAAGAGGCAGTTAGGAGCTTGAAAAGTGGAAGCAGTATGGCCCATGGAAGATTTCTGAGAGTCCAGGTGAGGAAGCACAGCCCCTCAGGTTCTATGACTGAGCAGATTTGCATACAATATGCTCTCCCTGTGCTTCTCTGACCAGGTACAGGATTCGCAGCACGCTTCTTCCTCTCTTCTGTGTAATATTTTCCAACAGTCACAGAGCAAAAAAAAAACTGTTCTGTAAAACGGTACTGTTATAATAGACAGATTGTACTCCCTGGAGCAGTGTCAATGACAACACTTTCTCTTAACTGTGTTTTTCCAGGGAAACGTCCCTAGAAATGTCGCAGTTAGTATCACTTTTAGTGATATCACTTTTAGTGATAATAACATGCAAACACTAGAGATCAAGAAAAGCACTTGAGGCTGGATGTTGGTTAGAAAAATACTGCTGTGGCTGAGTAAAGCAGGGGACAACAAAGCACATAACGAGGATTGAATTTGCATAACTTCTGTATGAGTTTACATTCTATGAAGACATGCTTAGGTTTTACCCACTGAAAATATTCTCGTTTGGTTATCTGTGAGCACCCATGAACATAAAGCTTAGATTACATGTAAGTGTTAGCCACTCTGAGACTTCACTTCCTACATGTCATTATCATAGAATCATAGAATCATAGAATGGTTCAGGTTGGAAGGGACCTTAGAGATCATCTTGTTCCAACCCCCCTGCCATGGGCAAGGACACCTCCCACTAGACCAGGTTGCCCAAAGCCCCATCCAGCCTGGCTTTGAATACTTCCAGGGAGGGAGCATCAACGACTTCCCTGGGCAACCTGTTCCAGTGTCTCACCACCCTCACAGTGAAGTATTTCTTCCTTATATCCAGTCTAAATCTACCCTCTTCCAGTTTATAACCATTACCCCTTGTCCTGTCATTATCTATCCTTGTAAAAAGCCCCTCCCCAGCTTTCCTGTAGGCCCCCTTCAGGTACTGGAAGGCTGCTATCAGGTCCCCCCGCAGCCTTCTCTTCTCCAGGCTGAAGAGTCCCAACTCTCTCAGCCTGTCCTCGTAGGGGAGGTGCTCCAGCCCTCTGATCATCCTCGTGGCCCTCCTCTGGACCCGCTCCAACAGCTCCACATCCTTCTTGTGTTGGGGGCCCCAGAACTGGACACAATACTCCAGGTGAGGTCTCACGAGAGCAGAGTAGAGGGGCAGAATCACCTCCCTCGACCTGCTGGCCACACTTCTCTTGATGCAGCCCAGGATGCGGTTGGCCTTCTGGGCTGCAAGCGCACACTGCCGGCTCATGTTGAGTTTCTCGTCAACACACACCCCCAAGTCCCTCTCCTCAGGGCTACTCTCAAGCCATTCTCCGCCCAGCCTGTATGTGTACTTGGGATTGCTCCGACCCAGGTGCAGGACCTTGCACTTGGCTTTGTTGAACTTCATGAGGTTGGCATGGGCCCACCTCTCAAGCCTGTCCAGGTCCCTCTGGATGGCATCCCTTCCCTCTGGCGTGTCGACTGCACCACACAGCTTGGCATCATCTGCAAACTTGCTGAGGGTGCATTCGATCCCACTGTCCATGTCACCGACAAAGATGTTAAACAGCACTGGTCCCAGTACCGATCCCTGAGGAACACCACTCGTCACTGGTCTCCATTCAGACACTGAGCCTTTGGCCGCCACTCTCTGAGTGCGGCCAGAGAGTACAGGATATTATGATATCCTGTCATTTCCTGACCGCAAATGTAACTGTTTTATGTAGACTTGAACTTGTAATATGCACACAGCCTACATATAGGACAAATCTACTTGAAAGATGTGGTTGTAGCAACACAGATACCATATCTCTGTCAGTTGTAAAACGTAGCTTGGATGCCCGCAGGCAAAGCTATTATTAGACAGCCCTAAATAAATACATATTGGAACATCTAGAAGAATAAAAATATCAAGCTTTTATTAAAACCAACGAAATAATAGGCTATGCAATGAAGTAATAGCTGAGTGCTTTTGTCTGGAAGAGGAATAGAAACCAGCCATGAGGAAGCCATGTCAAGCACAGTCCTTGGCAAAACTGTGGATGTTCTTGCAGAGAGGAAAGGATATTTTCCCCAGGACCAACTCATTTGTAATCTGTGAAAGAAATGGTGCAGATCTTGGACTGCCATTTCTACAAGGCAATCGAGCTTGCTTGTTCCCCATTTGCAGGCTTCCTGTTAATCCAAGGCTGGGTTATGTTTGTTTTATCATGAATTCTGTTCTTTTGAAAAGCCTCTTGTGCCTTTGCAATAATCAGGAGAAGAATGAATACGGTACTGCTGGGGCTCAAAAAGGGACCAAGAGACCATCTAGTCCTCTGGCTGTGACTATTTTTCGATGTGGGCACAGGCAACAGTGAAAGCACTAAGATCTGCTGAAGTTTTCATTGCCTTCTTCTTTTGGTAAATCTAAGTCTAGGTAGGCAATAGAATGAGAGAAACGGTTTTTGAATTCTTGCTACTGCTCTTTCTTTCTTCTTTGCACGTGAAAATCCTTTGCCTTCATTACAGCACTCTGAAGAAGATAGAAGTTCAGTCCTCTACAACTAAATCAGTGTACTGCTCCCCAAATGTTGTTGCATGGCAGATTTGTGGCAACATAGGAGTACTTGTAGAATATCATTGCAGGTCTGAAGATCAAGAGGGAGGACAGCAATTGACTAGAGTTCAGAGAAGCAAGATAGAATAATTTATGAAATACCAAAGGAAGTATTATTGTGTGTAGGAGCAAAAATCTTTGCCCTAGGCAGAGCTGCCCTGGGCAAACGCTTTTTACATGTTTTAAACTTGTTCTGAAATTTGAGGTACCAGAAATCAGCAGAAACTTCTAATCACTTTGCTTACATTGATGAGTCACCATAATGTTTTGTCATAGGCTAAGAACGATAAGAATTTTAGATAATCTTGATTGATAACTCTAGATTTCTTGTACCACACTGAACAATATCTGTAGCTGCAGAAGTATGAGTGAAGTAAACTCTCTTAGATACCAAACTGCATAGATACTTACTGTGACACAAGTGAAAACTGGACACTAGTACAAAGAAATCCATACACATCTGATTTTAATTAGTTAAGACATATTTCACTTGTAATCACCCTTTAAAGCAGCAGCATTTGTTGCATATTACATGTGGAGCAAAATAGAAAAACTGAAACAAAAAGCCCTTGACCTTCCTTTATCTGTGATAAGCTAACTCCCCATTCTGCTTGCATGTCTAAGCACATGTGTAACTTCAGACACTGTGAGTCATCCCATCCACTCCACTTTCTAGAGGTTATTCATGTGCATGAGATTCATCACATGCAGCCAGCTTCTTAGTTTTTGTGGTGAAACATCACAGGGTGAAAAAGATCAGTAATGCACCAGACCTGCAAATACAGCTAATAGGTGCATAAGCATAAATATACATCACACTCATTCTCTCATCAAAGGTTCATCTGGAATTGTGGATGCCTTCCTCTGCACTCTTTGCTACAGTTTCACAGCTATGACAAGAGAGATGAAGATGTCCTATCCTTTCTCTACACCCATCCAAAAAGGCAAGCTTCTCTGGCGAATATTTTGAATGAAACTAACCATGTTCATTATATTGGGTTTTGGACTCAGTGCTGTTTTTTGCCTTAAAGAGACCATAAGCTCTTGTAATGGATCAAGTCATATAGTGACCAAAATAAGTAATGGTTTCAGTCCAATTTATACAAAGATTATGATGGAATTTACTTTGTTAGTACGTGCTTTTCTTATAAAAGATTTTAACTGCCAGTAGTTAGAATAAATGTTCAAACTGGGGTGTCTTAGAAGCATCTGACAAATTTTGGCAGTTTTTATGGAGATGTAAAGTTAAATTCGTGCTACCACTGTGTCAGTGTTCAAGATCCTGCTGCTGAGCGTGGGAGTTCAGACCTTTCCAGTGAAAAGCGTTGTTTTTCTCTTAACTTGGGATGGACTTTTTTTTTCCTGTAATTAGTTATTGAGAGATGGTTGAGCAGGTCTTGCTGAAAAGTTCTAGGGGTTTTCAGCCTGAGGCTGACATCCAGCATGGATGAAGTTTGCTTATGTTTCAGGCAGTCTACACAGCAGTAATGGAGATTGCCAGCTTTCATCACTGTAGTTAGTGGCTTCTGATGCAATACTGTGTTATCTTATCTCAACTGATTCTCAGTTCGGTAGGTATTTGGATAAAAAAAGAAGATAATGTCCTATCTGTTTTCATATTGACATAGTCTCTCCATCCAAATCTTCTGTTATCCTTTCTTCTTAGAAGACCTCCAGAATAGTGTGTCTACATTCTACATTAACAAAATGGCATTGTATTGTTTTTTGTTTTTTTTTTCCATTCAGCATTTTTTAAGGGAAAATGTGGAAATAACGTATTTGAAATACAAGTTAAGTGTGTGACTACCAAGAGTGTGTGCATACTCCGTCACAGTGCTCCAGTTCTAGACTTGCCCCTGGCTGTATGTGCCTTGCTTGGCAGATCCTTCCCGAGGAGTGGTATCGCTCAGTCCATGGAGAACTGGGAGACGGGAGCGGGGGCTGGGAGCTTCTCCAGCTGGCTGACCTGCTGAGGGACAAAGACAATAGTTTATCTACCCTTGCTCTAGTCAGCTTCCAAGATGTTACTGTCCTTCAGAGTGGCTTAATTCTTGGATCTGTGCTGACCTATCTACATTTTGCTCCTCCTCAATACAGATATTATCAATTTTCCATAATTTTACTTCAATTCGCAGGGACTATCTCAAACACTGCCGCCTTTCATCTACATCTGCATTACTACAACAGCCAATTAAACATAAGCTGCTATCAAGTCAGTCTGCCCAAGGTGCAGCATTATTACCTCAACCTCTTATTTATTTTGTGGAGAACTCATTGCCTACACGTTTCTCAACTGTCTGAACATAACAGAAAATAAAGAATTTACTCTAGGCAGGGGTTTTGACAACTGGAAAGCTGTGTTTCATGCTTATGACACATTCTTCTAAAAGGTAGCTGTAGGATTTTTTTAAAATAATAGTGGTACAGTTGTACACTTTTTCATACCTAAGGTTTCAAAAGCCCTGGTTCATTGTTGTGTATTTTTTTGTTTGTTTCCTTGCTTTGTTTGTTTGTTTTTAATTCATTGAACTCCTCAACTAGGTAAGAGAGAGACGTGAACTAATTAAACAAATTAATAAGCCTAATTTTCAGAAGCAGAATAATAATCATTCAAGGCCGAGCATTAGGGTGTAAATATTGCTAATCCTGTGATGAGTAATGAGCAAGGAAAAGGC
The DNA here is from genome assembly GCA_013396635.1 of Penelope pileata. Classification (NCBI taxonomy): domain Eukaryota; kingdom Metazoa; phylum Chordata; class Aves; order Galliformes; family Cracidae; genus Penelope; species Penelope pileata. The sequence goes on from WBMW01005007.1 coordinate 1,443,574, forward strand.
ATCTGGCTTATTGTTTGCCATGAAGTTATATTACAGATTATTAATGACTGATTATTTATGCTAGTTCTCAAACTACTGCCAAGAGAGTACATAAAACTGCCACTTGAATTTTATCATTAGGTTTTAGGATTATTCTTCCAGCTGGACAACTTGGAATGCAATTATCATTTCGACCTCGCTTTCCATCTCACAACAATAACATTAGTTATGTAGCAAATTTTTTTACTTGAAAATATTTTGTTTTGTAAGTACAGTATCTTTATGTCAGAGACCATATTCTCAGGCTTTACTCTGAACATATTTCACAAGCAATAAATTCAGCACAGACATCTCACGGTCCAGTCATGATGGTTCCCTAGCAGCCTATTAACAAGCTTTTGATTTGCTAGAGGATTTCCAACACACATTTGTCTCTAGGCTTACTTGAGAAGACTAATCACTCTTGTTTAAGGAGACTGATTGCCTTTTAGTCTAGGATTCTGGAACGTGTAGATGCTCGTTGGATGAACCTTTCATCCCAGAGTACTTCAGCTCAGCATAATCCTTGGGCAGTTTAGAGACTGGAAAAATTTGAAAGATAGTGAATTCCTAGAATCACTAGATTCCTAGAATCATGAGCAATAATGCAAGCAAATCTGGAGGAAATGGGATATATTCAATTATTGCCAGTTTTCAATAAACTAAAGAAAGGACAGACAAAAGAGAGAGGCAAAGGAGATAGTACACACATTTGTGCCTAATGTCAGAATCTTCAGTTTCAGAAAGTCATCATATGAGAGATCCAAAAAACACAAATCAAATACACAAATCAAAACCACAAAAGAGACAGAGACATTTGTTCCAGGTTCCCAATGAAAGTAGAATGGAAACAAGAATTTTCAGTTACTCAGTGTAACTCATCACAGATTCCTCAAAAAAGTTATCACAATGTTTGCCTGGCCCTCAGTCCTAAATCATCTCTCATTTCTAGGAAGCCACCACCATGTAAAATGTCAAGCATGTACTTTCAGCCATTTTCTGTCATTTAATTTATAGAAACAGAAACTTCTAGAATACTTCAGAAATGCTGCAGTCTGTGGTTTGTTCACTTGCTTCTTTAATCCAATCTTTTAAATACTGGTACAGATCTCAGTTTTAAAGGTGTTTCACCACTTTTGTTAAAGAGAAGCTCCTCAAACACTTCACTCAGCCAATTCTGTGGGATAAAGTATTTTTGGCTACAAAACACAAATGCAGTCCTTTACAGCTCTATGTCTGTGACTTGTCACTATGACGGAGTGTTGTGGATGGAAACAACTACACTACAACAAGTACACTTGTAAGAGAGAAGCAGGAATATATTTATTGTTATAAATAAAATGTAGTGATTTTACAGCACCTTAACAAGATTTGAGATGGCTGGATACACTTGATTATTTACTGCATAGAGGGTAGGGTTAAACACATACATTCAGGAGACCCTTGTGTTGAGTCAAAGAGTTTGGAGCAGACCCGCTTGCCTTCTAAGCTCCTTGAAGTGCTGAGTAAGGAGCCCAGGTGCGGCTGGCTTCACTCCTAGTCCTAGAGTTGGTCAATAGTTTCTGTCTAACGGATCATATGTATACAATCTAAAATATAATTCTAGCAAAGCTAACAAAGCTTAAAAAACCTATTAGTCACTTACTGAGGATCTGGCAAGGTGTCTTGACATCAAGGTGCAAGGGATCTCTACACAGGCCTCGAGAGGCATCTCTACTCAAGGGGAGATCCTGTCGTGCAACCCACTGTCATGTAGGAGAGCTCAAAAGGCTCTTGGGCTGCTCACTATTCAGGGGGTAAGATGATTGACTCATAGTCATACTTTGTTTTTAGGCACACACTCAGTTTGCCCTCAGCCATTGAACCAGGTGTCTGCTATCAGTTCTTTCAGCCCCCCCGGTTTGAGACAGATTTGTGGTCGTCAATCTGTTTTAGTGGGAGTGTTATCAGTACTGTTGCTCATTGTCTTCCTGAGCAAGGCTTTGTGTGCGAGGTCAGGCCAAAGGAGGAAGTTGAGGAAAAGAAGGAGGGCAGAGGGGAAGCACTCCATCACATGGAGATATTAAGATCTTCGCACATGGCTTCCAGATGACAAACATTTTCTTACTGACAACAAGCTGGCTGATCTTAGGTGTCAGCCCTTCTGAGCTACTTTTGCAGTCTCTTATAAAAGGTGCAAAATACAAAATAATCCAGTTTTTCTTGGCAAAAGGAAATTCATTTAAAGAACAGAGATTTAGATGTTTTCTATATAGCAGTTCCATTTATTACTGCAGATATTTATTTTAAATGTCCCAAAGCTACATTACTTCCTTTTGCTGGACCTTGCAAATGGTTTCTTTCTTATGTGTGCAGATCAGAGGGCTTTTCTTCAAAAATTGTTTCTCTGTTATGTATGAAGTCTTAACAGCCATAAACAGTCTTTTCAAATAACAGATTGTCACATGACACATCATAGATACCAACCAAGGGTTTTTTTCTTTTTCTTCTTTTTCTCCTGAATGAAAACATTTATTCTGGAAGTCTCTAATTAACTACTTCAAAGAAGATTTCTCAGGTCTTTTTTTTTTTTCACTCTTCTTCTTCTTCCCTCCAGACAAATTTCCAACAAGTTTGAAGTTTGAGGAGTTTGACCTAATAGTGATTTTGATTTTTGAAAATTAAAATGTATTTTGAGACTCCTCATTTTTATTCAAGTCATTCTTTAGCTGATTTCTCTCAAATACTGTGAAGATCTGTTAAAAAAAGGGTGGTGGTTGGAGCAAATTTAGCAGTTTTTGAAAACTACAAATCTAACAAAACCAGTTTTAATCAAAGTATTTAGAAGATGCTTAGTTTTGAACACGAGTTGGTCCAGGTAAGCTGAGGTGATACATAAGACGCTTCAAAATTTACATGTGTTTAAATGCTTTATCAAATGACTACTGAGAGCAAAGTCTACAGGTTGACTACACAGGTTAACCATGTGCAACAAGGGGCTTTCCTCATATGCCACTGAAGAACCCATCATCCAGCGATGTCTTGTTTAACATGCCACCATGTAGTGCCAATTCTAAATAATACATGTTCTAACCAACTGGATATTTTTCAGAGGACTTTTCTGCACAGTACAATTGAATGAAACCACATTTTTACTTCATTGTAAACTTCATTTTACTTCATACTTCATAATCATACAGTCTTTAATAACACAACCACCTCCTTTCCTACGTTCACCTATTTCCAGCTTCATTCAGTGTAATAGGATGTTCTTAGAGAATCCAACATCCGTTCAGTGTTTTCATCCTCTCAGCTAATGGTTACATCACTGAATGCAGAATTATTCCTTTCCTCGATAACTTTTCTAGAGCATTCCTCACAATAGTGCCCAAGTGAATCATAAACTTTAATTATTGTATCTCTGCTATGAGATGAAATGCATTTTGTTATCTCTATTTACTGTCTATCAAGGTGAAAGAAAACCCCTCTCTGAAGACCACACAGGCAATTGATAGCAGAACTGGAACTGCAGTTGGGGGCCCAATCCAATGCTTGTTTCCTTGGATCAAACCTTTTTGCTCTTGGAACTGCCAAGAAGCCTCAGTTCTCATTAACTTTGCAGTTTTGAGCATTCATAATGCCTGTTCACGCTCACAGCACTGGTAATCTAATGCTCAACCGGAAAATAAAAGCCCTAACAGATAAAATAGTTTTGTACCTAAACAATGGAAATCATGACTTGGATTGAACAAGATTTTCAATGAACTGATGAAACCCATGATGTTCCATGTTGTCATTGTCACAACACTTCTCTATTTTCACTTAAAAAAATGCATTTCTTCCTTTTGACTCCTGCAACATGCTCACTGGGGAAGAAACCACATATACTAGGGCGGGCACAGGGCGACACTTGTGATCACAGGCCAGAGGAGATGTGACAACTGACCAGAACACCACCGCCAAACTGAATGTGGGGTGGATAACCTTCATCTGCTTTTCTTTTCTGGGTCTTAGGCATGTACCCTGAATCCAGTTTCCGACTTCTGTGAAACCTTCCAGAACTTAAGTTATCCCTGTTATGCTACTTCCCCTTTCTCCATGTTTGTACAGCTAAAATGAACTAGCTTGTTCAACACCTAGTATATTCAATACCATGGGCAGATGAACATGTAGACAATGTAAGCACATAGACTCTCTTTCCTTAGCAAAACAGAAGCAAAAAGTCTTCAATAAGAGAAGAGTTTCCAGCCCTGAGAAGGGATGAAGACATTTTGCTCTTTCTGCTCTCTTTTCATGAAGGCTGCTCAGCTACTTGGAGGGATATTGGCATCTTTGGGTAGGTAGATAAAAGTAGAGTTTTCTTTCAACTCTCGTGTTTTTAACTAGACAATAGAGTGCTAATGGTTTTCAGACACAAAAAAAATGACATAAATTGGCTAAAAAATAACAACCTAGACACAGAAGCTCTACACTTCAATATCAGTGCCTGGTGTCATGTAGTTTCTTAACTTTAGAATTTCTGATAAAATATGCCTTTTGGTTCTCATAGTTTAGTTCAGTTAAACTTGTTAAAGAGGAAAGGTAAAATCTCCTATGATTATCTCTGTATGATAAATGCACGATGATCCTTCATTTTTCTGCTAAAATGCCTTCCTCAGTGTGCTTGGAGTGCATATTTTTCAAAGGAATCTCAGAAAGTTGACACGTTTCCTGGGCTTGTCTAGAATATATGTGTTCATGGCATAACAGCTCAGCCAGATAATTAGTCAATCCTTCATCTTTTTGGAAGCAGATAATTGGATTTGATGTGGTGTATGCCCCAGAGATTTTTCAGATGAGACATTAAAACCAGATCATATATGCTTTGATTTCCATACATTTTGAGTAGCCATAACGGTTACATGAAAAGAAGCTTTAGTGGAGATTGGCAACACACTAGACCAATTCTGCCTGAAAAAAATAACAAGAAGTGAAGTCAGCTGGATCTTCTCCCAGTTTATCATTAACTAGCAGGCCCATTTGTTGTCTGTCTCATGCTATGCTCATTGCTCTTCCAAATAGCTCACTATGATCAAAAAATATGAATCCATTACCGTGGAATTGGATTCTGAATTTAAGTGCTTCATGTGCCATTAGATGTTGCTCAAAGTTTGGATGAGAAATTTGTCTGCCTTCAGGTAGCACTGTGTTACATCTGCGTTTTCCGTTTTTCATTTCTCACACAATGACAGCTCTTAACAGCTGTGAGAACAATAATATGAGGGCTACTAGTGTCTGCTATAGTATTTTAAAGAGTCCCCAAATGAAACACTTCAATCATTGGTTTTTAAGTTCCTGCAATCTGTGTACAAAAACTGGAACTTGAGACTGTAGTATATGTATGGCATATAACTAAACCTCTTTAGTGACACCCACGGAACTCTCAGTGGAGAAGCACCTAACAGCAGTGGAAATATCTGTGGTTACAAGAGGAGAATACTGCCATAGTAACTGCCTAGGACTTGCAGCGTGCTTGCATGTAGAGAAGACATCAAGGAAGGCACACCTCCTGCAGGACGAAGTCCACAATCTAAACGAGGCCAACGGACAAGTCAAGCAGAATTACAGAAGGATTCTAACATAAAGTATGTCATCTATTATAACCTATTTTGATTTGCTTTGTATTTTTGCAAATGAATAAACAGTCCTTTAATTGAATTGGGCTTGTGTACATAATAGTGAAAAGGGAGTTCGAAAGAGGAAATGTTCCCAAAGAACTTAAGCAGTGTATTATTTGAAGAGAGATTGTGCACTGCACATGGAAGCATTTAAAATAGTTCCTACACAGTATGACGTACTAAGTTGTTATTCCATGACAGCTCTGCCTACTTGCAGCGAAACAGATTCATTCTGCAGCTAATGAGCAAGATGTGGTTGTCCTTTCTTTTTGCCTTTCCTTTCTGATAGCAATGACTAGCAGGGCTAGGAATGACTTCTGCTGAATTACAGAGTTTGCTTGACATTCTTGTTTGCTTGACAATGGGTTTCTTGAAGTGTAGGGTTGCTGTGAAATGTAATGAGCAGACTGTGCAGATATGAAACTTCACACCAGAGGATCTAATTCCTTTATGTAATCATTCATTTCAATTCTGCAAGCTTTTGCCTTGTATACCGTGTTTCTCAGCTTTGTCACCCTGAAATTAAGAACAAGCCTGCAGGGACCTATTTCTATTTAATAATGATCTGAATAAGATGAGTCTCGTAAGATATAAGAAGTCTGCAGAGAGTGTAAATCTTTCTTAAATTCCAATTCCTCTCCATAAAATACTCATATTTCCTTATTTTACTTGTTAGAAAAGATAGCTGCACTTACTTGGATGAATCAATTGCTTCTTCGGTTGTAAAGAGTGATAAAACTTGTTCATAATTTAAAATTGCAGATGCTACCTTTTCCACCAAACAGCATGGAACAATGTGAATATCATGTCTAATTGCACAGGCAAATCATTATTTATATGTCTCAGGGCCTCTGTTGTTGCAAGCTTTTTTTTCACCCTTTTTAAAAAGTCCACAGCAAGACCAGGTTATGATAATTTTCATTCACTATATCCCAGTTCTTTCTGGCAATCTGACATCTTCTCACTACGACCTGACTTACAGAAGTCTGAGGAGCCTATGATAGATCTAATTATCATTATGATAGTACATTGTCATTTCATTACCTGTGTTCAAAGTTTCTGTGCACACATCCAACTGTTGAGTTGCAGTGAAGATCTAGGCCCGGAAAGACTTTACATTGCTAATTAAATATTTTCCATTTTAAAACTGTCAGGCAATGATAATTTAAAATATTTGGATTTAAAAATATCTAAAAGAGGTGAAAACAAACATGCCTAATCACAATGGAATTTATGAAATTAGAATACGTTTTCATTCTAATAACAATTACATCTCATTTCTATGATCTTTTTTCTCCCTGGGAGCAAAACAGTGTTCATGCAAAAGCTAATGGTAGCATTAATCACATACCATTTTTCTCCCATTTTCTTCATCCTTTCTTCTGAAAGTATGTGACAATTTTAACCTCTTCTAGACTATTTTGAGATACTTTGTGTCCAGAATTCAGATTCTTTTTCCCATTTATTGACAATGTACATAGAGGGGTTTCTCTTTGCACACAATAAAAAAGACACAAAATCTTTGTATGGGAAGAAGGTTCCACTTTTATGACCGATCACAGCCACATCAACACATTTATAACTTTCTATTGTACATTTTAGATAAAGCATGCTCTTTGTCCTATGTTTTTTAACCATCACCTTTTGACTTCATTCACGCAGCAGTATCATTTTTGGAGAAAGGGATACCAACATTTCTGTCTGATTAATGAAAATATTTCCTAAACTATTCTTCTGACTCCTCTGACCTCACTATGTTTTCCACTAGGTCAGCCATGGCTACACTAAACAGCTCTCCCTAAAGGCATATTTGAACAGAGGCTTTGAACAAAACATTTGGCTTCTTACTGGGGTAAGTTCTAGTTTCACAGCAGTCAAGACAAATACATGACAATTATTTTTGGAATGATTAAACATTTATGGTTGCTGTTTTTATAGACTGACTTACTCTCTTGCTGTGAGCTACCAAGGTTAAAGATGAGTCTGAATCCTGTGGATGCATCCAGACTGAACATGGCTTTTTGGGAGGGTAGATCCAGCATGAGCTGCACTGGACCGTAGTGTCAGCTGGTGCTGCAGAGTTATGCCACCTTACTGGATAACCCTATGCAAACAAACCCCCTTGGCAGATGTACAGAAGGAAGAGAACTTTTGTCAGCTCCACTTATGCTGTTTGTGTAGCTGATACAACGAGACCAGCAGGGAAGCTATTCACAAATGCTGTTTCCTCTCAGAGACTTTGCAGAAAAAGCCTTGTTCACAATTCAAAAATTTTGGTACTGCTTCTCCCATCAAAATCTGGGTCTGTGAAACAATAAGGACTGTCACGTCTAATCACATATTCACAAAGTACTGTTTGCATACATAAAGCCATCTGTTCTGATCAGCTTTTTCTGCCTATATGTCAATTTAGAGCAAGACAAGGTTATGATTATCATTATTTATAATATTACCCTCATTCTCTCTAGCGTGCTGACATCCACTTGTCATCTGATTTCCCACAATGTAAACTAGCTAGAGCAGCAGAAACTCTGTAGTATGGGAAAAAGATCCTTGCCACACCTTTCCCAAGAGCTGAGGGGTGTACAAGGCCAGCTCAGTCACCTCTGTGCAGCACATCTAGAGGGGAGCTTTGAGGAGCCAAGGCAGCATTCCCTAGGTACCTAGGTAGCATGTGGGAACGAGGAAGGAGCTGGGCTTTAGGTGGCAAAGACCTCTGAGCCCCAGGAAGGCATTTTTCAAGTGAGGCTGAGCTATGCAAAGATGAGAATCAGTGACCTAGGTAGCACTTCAGGTCATTGCCTCTGTTGTTGGCTCTATTATTACTTAAAATTTGTGAATCAAATTGCATACCACCTCCTGTGAGAACAAATATTTGAACTTTCTTTTTTTTAAACAGGCCAATTTACATATTAGTTATGGAGTTCCTGGACTCAGAGGGTACAATAAAAGTAATATCTGAAGGAAATAAGTAGACAACTTGCCACAGACAGATGGAAACCAAAGGGGGATCTAAGAAACAACAAGGAAATTTTAGGATAGAAACTGATAGAGAGGGGTTGCTTTTTGCAAAATCCCTGGTAAGGAATGTGGAAAGTGTTTGATCCAAACTGAATCAAAAGCAGAAGTGCCCAAGCACCAGGTGCATGCATGCATCAGGCCTCTGCTGCTGGACACTGCTGCCCTCCTGGCCGTGCCATCTCCTGTCCTTGCCACACGTGGCGGATAATCTGCCCTTTACACCAGACTTATTTCCTGCATCTGCCTCCCTCTTGTATCTCCAGTTTCTCCTCTGTCCAGAAGCCTGGGATCAAGCTGGTCATTATTCTTTTTCCCCTCAAGACTTCAAACTTTTAACAAAATTTGAAAGCCTGTAGTGCCAGTAAAACTAAATCAAAGCAGCAATGTCCATACATTAAGAGATTTATAGACTTTCAGGACAGTAGAGAGTATCTGATCAACTCATTTGGACTCTTTGTAGTATCCAGAGGTCATAGCAATTTTTCAATACTGAGCCCAGGAACCAATTTGGACTGATTCAGAAAGTAAACTGCTTTGCTCTTGACACCAATTGATTCAGATGTGTGGAAATTTATATATCCACTAAGGAGAGAAGAAAGTTTTAAAACAGAGTGGTCTGGATAACTCACAGCCTGAGTAAGCACAATCTATAGCACTCCCAGCTGTCTGCTTTTCTTGTCCAGATGTCTGCTACTGTCTAGGTCCTGCTGGCTCCCCTGAGCTTGAAAATGTTGTGAAATGTAAATGCCATTATTCTGAATGAAAATGATGCAAATGAGATAAGGCATAGATAGTGCCTGAAACTAGGGCCATAAAAAGGCAGGCACTAAGCAAACGACCATCTGCACAGCCCAAAGAATAGTAACACTGAAATGCTAATCTATGGATTGGTGTTGCTATCTTCTGTGGCTTCCAGCAGGCTTCCATTGAATTTTTCACTGCAGCTGATACCTATTGTCATGTATCCTCTGAAAAAGGCCAGTGATTAAGCAGAATTAAATTTTGATTTTGTGCTTGGCACTAAATACACAGCAAAGTAGAGAGCATCATGTTCCCACCGCCAGTCAGGTGCAGTTCAGTGCTCAGTCTGCCACAGTGATTTTTGCGTTTTCTTGGTTTGCCAAACTCAAATCAATTAATTTCAATGGATAAGATACTCCATGAGCTGGTCTGGTCTTTTTTTTTTTTTTCCTTCTGAAAAAGAAATTAAGGATGATGTCATTTCAGCAACATTCAGTATGAAAACTTCTGTGGATTTTAAGAATATTATCTTTTTCAAATATTGGCCAGTGTAAATGAAATAGTTTCACATTGCTTTTCAGCATCAGAAAGACTTCAGTTTCCTTTGAAACTTCCTTTGCACAGCAGTTTACAACCAGATCAAATTTTCTATTGCAGGCTCTGGCAAGGCTACAATTCATTCAGTCAGCTGTGGAAACTCTTGAAAGTAATCTGCAATGTATTTTAGTCAGCACACTTTTAAATCCTGGCTGCCATGTCTTGCTTGGCACTTTTAAAAGAGATGGACAACGTCGTACATCTGGAGTTACTTACTGACATTACCAAGCAGCAGCCAATGCTTCAGTAACTTATATTTTACCAGCAAGACATTGCTTTCAATAGGCTCTGAGTCGGCCTGTTCCTGTGGTGCTTGCTGCCTGTGCTGAGAAGCATTAAGGAGAAAAATTGGTGTAGCTGTCTTGTACTAGGGGAAGGGGAGGAGTGGGCCTTGAAGAGAAAAGTCCAGGAGCATCCTGGCTTGAAGCCATGGCAGATGAGTCTGTACTTGGGATGGCAAAGATCACCCTGCCTCATCACCTGCCTGGGCATGGGCAGCCTGCCCCTCACCTGTCTGAGGAACATGAGCACACTCTGTACCATTTCATTTTTCACAATGTACTCTCCTGGCATGGTTTTTGACACAGGCATCTTCCAAGTAATCCCTGAGCAAGAGTCATGGGCCGTCATTGTCCAGGGACCATCCCCAAAGGCAGCCCAAATATGACCCCTCCATTTAGGAGAGTAAGGGGCTTTAGTTGTGAGGCCAGAGATTAGGTTAAGCTGAACACTAAAACAGAGGAGTGGCTGAATCAGAAATTGAAAGCTTGAATTGTGGTCCAGATTAGAACACATAAAGCACACTCACTTTTACTGAGTCTAGCATTAAAACGGAAAATCCTAATAATTTTCTTTCTTATACTGAATAATTTTTTGAATTATTTCATCTAAATGACATCAGTAATTGGGAAGTTCATTTCTTAGACTAAAAGAAGAATGTGAAATGTGTTTCTCCCTACTCATTATGCAGTTTGTAGACAGGATGTGTAATATTTTCCTCAGTATCTCACCATCAGGATCATGTGGCAATTTAGAAAATGCAACCAACAGTAGCTGAGAGTTCCAGCACCTCTAAGCTAATCTCCAAAAGCAATGAGATCATCCATCATTTCTATAACAGCCTCATATTCAGTTTAGATTAGCCATTTATCTTGTTTCTTTCTAAACAGGTGTTCCAGCCAATCCACTGTCCATAGTGTCATTATAAATACCAATTCCCAAGTGTTAACACAAAAATCACAGGCACCTTACAGTTTCTTATGTCCCACAGATCTTTGGTGAATTTTATTTTCAGCAAAATCCATGATTCTGTAAAACAGCTGCAAATGGTGAGGTAGAGATGTAACATGCCTGCTTTATGCCAAATATAAAGTGGGAAAGGAAACTATGGCACATCAGGAAGACCCAGGTCTAGCTACAAGGCTTTGCCTGCGAAGGATAAAGGAAGCTCAAAGAATGCAAACTACAGATCTCATCAAACTAACAGCAAAACCACTCTAACATGAAAAACTCTGATTGTTTCTTCATGTAAAATGGAGCTTCTCAGTACTAAGAAACATTCCACATGGACAATTTTAATTGCACTGAAAATTCACTTTCCTCAAATTAATAAGATGCACAGTTCTCAGCATCTCTGCCCACAGATACTCCCCTGTGCGCATTCGAACTCTGGATGTGTGCATGGATTTTTACAATTAAACATTTTAATGGAGCAGCCAGTGGTCTGCTTGGCCTGGAGCCACGGAGCATTCTTGGATTTACTTATCATTTAATTTTTTTTTAGTTGTGTTGTGTCCTATCACATAACAGTGTGGTTAAGTACCACAGTGGTATCTCCAAGTGTTATAATTTCACAGACTGCTCTTAATCTTCCCTTGAATTTATTCCTTCACTTCTTAAGGTTACAAGGTTACAGGAAGCCCTGTTTTCTGTTTGCACACATTTTAATCACGGACTTTAATCCAGCTGGCACCAAAAGAAACCCTGTTTTCCACTCTAAGCCCACATTTAATTTTTTGTTGTCAGTAACTTGACAGAATTCCTCTAATAATCTTTCTATGATATTTTGCATAGAAAATCTAAATAACAAATTTGGAATAATTCTGATTACTGGAAAAAATAACAGCTTAAAATCCCCAGAAAACCACCTCTTCCCTTCAGCTGTTGTTTCACATGCAGCTGTGGAAATGTCCATTGTGTTTCTCTGAAAAAAGGTGCCTACCAGTGCAAGGATCTAGCTGTGCTACCCCTCCTAGCAGCCTCATTCAAATTAGTCACTGTGCTTGACAACAGAGGACAGCTCAGACCTCAGACTACTGCCTGTTGAATATTCAGAATATTGCTGGCTGCTAACAATGCCCACCTTTAGGAATAATTATTCTTTTATTAGCCTTATAGATCACATGATGAAATTCAGCTCTTTTGCTTGTTTCTTCTCAGTCAGTCTGTGCAAGGTATTTAGTGAGTTTGCATCAATGTCCTGCCTGCCTCCACCAAGGGTCAGCATTTTATTAAGGCATGGTGACTTACAAGTCACTGAATGGCATGGAGCTTTTAATGAAATATTTAATTGGAAGAAACTGCCTTGTCACTCCCAGCTGAATCCATGCTCTCTCTCACAGGTGTAGAGGACAACAATTTAATAAAGAATAAGGTGGTGTGACACCAATGGTCACGGCTGCCTGGCAGCTTGGCAAGCTGGCCCACAGTTGGGTGTTCCAGCCAAAAACTGAATTTGGTGAGTTACCGCGACCACGCTCACACTTGCTTTGTAGCTTCATCTTTATGGATGGAAGAACTACTGATGCCTTTAACCAGTGTCCCTTTGGTACTGTTGATATCTGTGGCACTCACTTCCTTTTCAGGAAAACAGGATTTTTTCAGAAGTGTCATAGTAAAATGGCACTGGAAACTGGGTAGTGTGAAAAGCAACAACTGACTTCAGAACATACACAGAAAATCCAAATTAATTGACAATTAAGCTCAGGGCATTTTTTTCCAGAACCTAATAGCTGAAAAGTAGGCTCACCTGTGTTCACAGCCTCCTTATCAGTGTGGGAGATAAAATATTGCAGTGTAGATGGTGGCCTAAATCTGGAAAGCAGTTACAAGCTTTGCAGGAATGGGTCTCTACAGCGGTGTGGTAGTAGGGCAGCAGGTGCGCTCAGAGCTCGGGCTTTTACAGAGACCTCACTTCAGCAAAGTTTCCATGGGCCTCAGGCACAAAGGCAAAGCAATACTGCTATCGCAGGATTGACATCCTCTCTGTACTCTTCACAGTTGTGCTAGTTTGAATCATTTAATATTGTCTGAACAGGATTTTAGATTGGATATTTGTGTGTGTGCATATGTGTGTGTATACAGATATTTTTATCTTACTGGAGACTTAATCCTTTGGCAGTCAACTCTGAAGTGCTTTGGAGTGCAGCCAAAATATTACTTTCTGAAATCTTTTGAAGTTCTTCTTTTCAGAACTGTGAAAATATTTCAATTTTTCACCTCAGACTATCTTTTCTTTCTTTCTCTGTCTTTTTTAAAGGATACTGGCAGCCTTGTCAGCTTTGCATTATATATCACCACGCATGCTTTGTGAACAACTCCAGATGAAAAGAGGTCTGGCGTTCAACTGCTTTGGCATCCTATGGAGAGGACATGTTCAAGGACTCCTTATGGATGACTGGGATCTCTGTGCATCACTGCAGGATAATAAAAGTGTACCTGCTTTAAAGATGTTACAAGACCAGAGCGCCTGATAGATGACCTCTTCATGAAGATTACTGAATGTTTTGTCATTTACTTCTGTCTCCCAATGACCTTGTAGACCCAGTGATTAGATGCACCAGCTAAAATGGATTCATGCAAAAGACTGTGCTTTCTGCCTTCCAAAGCTAGCGAGCTCAGTTATTTGCGCAGGAATAATGAGTTATATATTAATGGAATCCAAAAAAGTGATCTGCATATGAGATTAAATCTGTGTTTCAGGGAGGGGGAAAGAAGAGAAGCAGCACCAAAGCAAAGAGAAGCTCACATTCTGGTTTGTCCTGATTTCTGATAGACTGCTCTGTTACTCCTAGTACTGCTTGCTGTGCTCTTGCTAATTACATCCCATGCTTTTTGGTTGCCTTATTTTTATTTTTTGCTATTTAATTCCTTCCTATTAGTTGATATAAGCCTTTTTTATTAATCTCTAAAGTATAAAAGAAGGAAGAGAGAGAATAATTCTAAGCTGACACAAGTTTTAATTAAAATACTGTAAAACTCCTGACCTTTTTGTTCCTTATCTCAGATGGGCTGCTAAAGCTATAAGGAAATGGCTTAAGATACCTTCATTTCAAAGCATTTTCTCTGTTTTTTCTCCTTCCTGTTGTTTTCCAGTCAGATGCTCGGCTGTCTTAGTAAACACAGGACATGATTTATCCCATTTTTGACTGTAACAAAAACGTATCTGAATTTTCCTGTTTCCAGCTTGCAGATGGGAAGAATTTTCATTTGCCATAGAGAAGCTTACTGTGTTTTGTTTTGGATAACAGGAAAGAACAAGATGGCAACACTAATTATTTATCATTTGTAAATGATTCATTGAGGACTATCACACTATGTTACATCCATCTGCATTAGATATATAGCACATCCTCACAAACTATGTGAATTACGTGTTAAAATATTACAGCTTTTGGGTTTCCTTATAAATCTGCCTTTTATTCTACCCCGACACAGACACCAGAGACCTGACAGCCCTCTGTGGCTAATTCCCATGCCAACCGCTGCAGCTTACGCTCCCTTCCAGAGAGAGGGGCTCAGAAAACACCAGATACCCCCCAAAAGCACACAGTTAAAAGAGAAACTGCCCTAGCACCAGACATGGAACAGGCTGGTGCCTGTACATGGGAGAAAATATGGCAGAGAAGGAACTTTCTCAGTCATTGTTACATATTTTATGTCTCCTTCATTTTGTGTCTTATGTCTGGGAATGTGACACAATTAAAAGCTGCTACAGAATCGTCTTTGCTAAATTGATGAAAACTGACCTTATAATGGAACGGAATATCAGAATTAGTACTGCCGAACAAAGGAAGCTGCCAAGTTTCTTAGATGAGCTCTAGCATAAGCAAAAAATGTGATTGTCTTTCATTTGATTAATTGTAGTGGCAACAAAAGCCCCAAATAGCACCATTTATATTGTCAAATGATTCCCTGATGAAAAACTTTCCTTTCATCTAAATAGCATACTGTCACAATAAATGTCAGGGAATAATGGATGCATCTAGATTTTCATCAAGACAGGCTGCTTGATGGTGGCTTAGAACTGCAAGAAATATCCTACCGAAAAGAAATCAGGACAACAAAAGTGCTTTTCTGTACTTCTGAGCCTGGCAAACCTTCCACCCCAAGACATCACCAAGGGCTGCTGCCCTGACACTGCCTGAAAGTTTTACAGCATCTACTGCTTCACTATACGGCTTTGCTTGCTGTTGATTGAAATTTTATTGAACTGTTTGAGCTGTGATTTTTTCATCAGTTCAACCCTTTCCAAATTTTAAAAGGCAGAATAAGTATTTCCTTTTGTCAGTTAAAAAGAAAGCCCAGCAGCTTCTTTAGCAAGCACTGGAATTCAGTCTGCATTAAGTATGGGGACCAGGCTTGCAATGCCTGTGCCAAGGGGGTAGGACACAGTGCATACGGAGACCAGGGCCCCCTCCCCTGAGCAGGGAAGTTGTAGGAGGTCAGTGGGGAAGAAGATGGATTTGACAGGGAGGTCACTTCTGGAGTGAGCCAGAGGCCTCAATGAACGCCTGCAAACTCACTGGCCATGTCTCACCACCTGTGGCTTCCAGAGCGAGAGTCCTTTGTTGCCACTAGGCTACTGTGAGGACTCCACAAGGAGCCAGCGTATTCCAGGTCACAAGCAGCAACTACCAAGGCTGTCACTGCTCTGCTGCTGGGTGCACGCTGTAGACTGTGCTTCAGCTTGAAAAGAATGGTAAATTCTACCCACAGGAACAACATTAACATGCACCACCTGCAAAGTTAAACTTTTAAAAGACATAATCTTGTTTTGCTCCCTTTGCACATACGTGTGAAGACAGCTTTCAGAGATGGAGCAGCACCATTTTCCCATGCGCTACTTTCCTATTCACTAACAGGATGAACTTGTTTTAGGGATGAATAAGGTTCATGTGGTGAATGAAATGCACGCCGTAAATGAGGAGGGAGATTAAGAGTAGACAGAAAGACTGTCTTTCATCAACTTGAAATTCTGGGCTTGACTTCCAGCTTCGGGCAGTCAGTCATATGAGGTACAGAAGAAAATGGAAGCTGTGCTTTTATGTTTGAGTTCTATATAATATTATAATGTTATGTAAATTGAAGTAGGCTAGTCAAAGTAAGGACCACAGTTAATGGCTTGACTCTCCTCACTCTATCTCCATTTTACATATATGTTTCTGGGACTAAAAGTGTCTTCATATCTTATGGGAGAGTTCTGAAACAGAAGTGATTTGATTGATTTGAATGATCTCATAAGATGAAGAGCAGCAGAACATTGAGAAGCTGCTCAGTATCTGAGCACAGACCATCTCCTGAGCTGACAGAGAGAGAACCTCTATAAAGGAGTTGGTTATGTGGTGATATAATTAAAGGCTTTGTCATAATGACTGCCTAAAAAGAAATCAGAACTATAGGGGAGAAAGCAGTCTGACTTTGGGCATGTCCTATTTTAGAATGCTAGATGTGGGGCTAGATGGTACCAAGCTGCATTACTGTAGCTTTTAATGTTCAAGATCAATATTGATAAATAATCATCCACAATATAGAACAAGGAGAATCACTCCTCTTTCTTCTATGCCACAGGTCCCTACTTCTGCTACTGGATCATTCTCTTGGAGCAGTAGCTTTGAAGGATTTCTTCAGAGAGATAACTAAATCTATTAGAAATTAGATCAAAACCAAAAATTTTCTATATATGCTTAATATCTGTGGCTGCCATTAACTTATAGAGGAGGTAAGGACTAAAGCAGGATTCCTTTCTTTTTTTTTCTTTAAATGTCAAAATAAGAATTTAGTGCTTAGCTTTAGGAAAATATTTGCAAATGTTGGTGTTAGTATATGATGCGTCAGCCTCCTCACCTGCCAAATGGGGAGGACAGTGCTACATCCCACACAAGCATTCTGCATTGCAGACAGACTGAATCCACGACTGTTCTGTGCTCTGTAAAGCCCTAGGAGAGGAGCGCTCCTGGCCTTCCAGAAGCCAGCCTTCAAGGAGCACAAATACGAGATGGTTGAATAATGACATAAATCTCAGAGGCAGAAAGGACCTGGGACTAAGCTGTTTAAGTGTGAACAAGATGGAAGTGTGGAAGATGTCACACTGTCAGTTTAAAAAATCTTCAATGCATTTTTGAGAGAAAATGCAGATATTTGTGTGGCTTAAATCTCTCTTGAATAATTTCAGCATTTCACTGGGCATGAGAAGGTATTTTTCCTCTCCCTTACATTCTCCAGTACAAGTGCTGCCTACCGGCAACCAAAAGGTGGACGATTAGTGGACTATCTAATCATTATTAGTGATTAGATTAAGATCAATAACTATTTCTTCTGCATGGTTAGAAGTAATTGTCCATGATGAAGATTGAACCGTTCAACAAATTAGCAACTCAATATGGCCTTATAACTGTCAGGCTTTCAGTCTTGAGTCTTCACGTCAATCTCTCTTTTGCCCCAGGGAACAAGCTTTACCCTATTTCTCACTGTAGGGCAAAAATGTTTTGGAGGTGGTCTACTGTTGATGAACACTGAGCATTATTTCTAGGAAAAGATGCAGTAGGAAGTGTAGCTTCTCTATGGGATTACACAAAGCTTTCTTCTCAAAAGCAAGGAAGTAAATTAAACCCAGTCTTCTGGTAAAGACTATTTTTCCTTGTCTGAACCTGTTTAAATGCATATCAGCCACTCCTGACAGTTGTGAGTTGCCAGTAAGGGAGCTTCCTCTGGGGAAAGTTAGCAAAACTGGCCCGACTGGATGATTTGCGTCAGGCATTAACTCTCTACATCAGGTGTTCAGCTGCTGCCTGGCAGCACAGAAAGACCGTAGACCTCATCTTTAAATGTAGTTGTTTTAATAGAGAAGGAAACATTACCAAGAGCCTCAGAAAACCAGAAAATCATCTCCATTTTCTGGGCGTAAGAGGTGCCCAGCAGCTGATGTGATATAATTCCTGTACATACCTGGTGGGTTGCAGGAAGCTTGTTTTTTTTTTTTGCCTTTTTTTTTCTATTGTTGCAATATGGTAAACTAATACTAAAATAAGCAGGCATCTCTTCCCAAGGAAGGAGAGGAGCCACTGGGAAGAGCCAGGGCTGGAGCTCAGGATCTGTATGGGCTCTTGCGTGTATGGGGAATCCTCCTGAGGGGTGTGCGGCATTTCTGTAAAACAGTGCTCCCGTGCCACCTGTCTTTAAGTACTGAGTTCTCTGCACAGACAGCTTTCTTTCTTCCTTGTTTGTTTTTTTGTTTGTTCATTTGTTTTTTGCTTTTTTTTTTTTTTCCTTTTTCCATTCAGGCTTGCTTCTTTGTGTCACAGATGAAGAGTTATTTCTGACAGAAAGATGACACAGAGCTAAGGGAAAGTCCATGCAATTGTGCTGGGGAATTGAGGTCAAAAGGTAAACACTGCTGGATGCAGTGCTTTCTGCCAGTTGCCTGTTGCTCATGCTGCTGCAAGCAGAGGTGCTGAGGCTACCCGCAGCCAGCAGAGCTCAGAGAGCTCCAGATGCAAGAGAAAAACACACACAAAGCAAATTTCTCAGCACAGTGCGCAGTGCAAAGCAGTTTGTTTTCTCCCTGGGTCTTGCTCCTGCACCTGGGCTGTGCACTGCCCAGTCTCTTGCAGACAGGGTGTGCCTCATGTTGAAGGTGATGATACCTATCTAAAAAAACATCAAGAAGAAGAAAAAGGCTCTGAGTGCTTTACAAGTTGTGGTATTGCAGCCGGCTGGGTTATGCCGACTGGGCTGGAATGTAAAGCCTGGATCTTGCAGGGAAAATTATTTCTCCTTAGACCTGCTGCCATTTCTGTCCTACTGGGAGTTAACTGTGCTGTGGATTGTGGCTTTATTTGATGACTCAAGTGGCTGTAGCACCTGAACCAGCCCCAGATGACGCTTCTGCTGTGCCTTCGCTCTGTGTGGCCATCTTATTCGATGAGTATTCACAGACCTCCAGAATCTTCCTTTAACACTGATCACGATGTAACTGGAAACAAGAATGAAAGTGAAGGGTCCAGTGTCCAGCCACTTCCACAGCCATGCCATATGTAATACTGAAAATATCTGAGAAAGGTAACTAAGAATGAGCAAAAGTGAAATGCCACTCGGATGTTGCTGGAGAAGAGAGTAAAAAGGCTATGGAAACCTTAATGTCTTTATACACCCCTCTCTTGAGTCTGGACATGAAATGTCCAGGGAGGGAAAGACAGACTGAGCTTTCAAAGCTGTCTAAAGGATTTCTATGCCCACTTTTACTTGTATTTTTTGTAAACTGCCCCCCAGCTCCCTTATTCAGTTGTGAAATACCTCTGTGTAGATGAATGTCCTGAAGTCATTAAATGAGTCAACAGCTGAACTGGGGACAGAGCTCGAGGTCAGGTGGTGGTGCACCAAGTTTGTCCCCAGCAGCATGACTGCTGCCATATATCAGCACTATGTTCATGGATCTGTGTAAATTCTGCTTTCAGGGACAATGGAAGGGCAAAACTCTCTCATTCTGTGTTTTTGAAAGTATATTACAACTATATTACCCAAGGGCAAAGAGCAGGGCACACAGCAGAGCCACCTCTCAGAAAGGGAAATAGGGCTCAGAAGGAAAAGCTCTCAGTATCTCTGGGGAACTGCAGCCTGACATGCACGGCCGCCTCACAATTGAGGCTGGTGAAGGCATGGCATAAAATGATGAGAATAACAAGCACCAGCAGCAAAAAGAGGTCAGCCAAAGATCCTCATGACTGTAAAACAGAGCTTGGGGTTGGAAGTGAAGTTTTAGGAATCTCAGAAGTTTGAGCACAGGTACTGGACAAGTTTCTCAAGGAAAATGACGTAAATCAGGGCTTAGGGTGATTCATACACGCTGAGGATCTTAGCACTTAAAGGCTTCAGTTTCTAAATGAACATTGCACAGGCGTACATGGGAATCTTGGCACATTTACTAATGTTGCCGGGTATTCCAGGCAGTATTTTTAAGCAGAAAGAAGAAATACTCACCAAAGTACCTGCCAAATTAAAGTAGAATTGAATGGGTTTTGCTTAGGTGTTAAATACATCCCTGGAAAACACATAGCTCTTACCTCCATCCCCAGACAAAAAGATCTGTTTGTCAGTGATTTTTTAAGTCCCTAAGGCACTTAAAACCTCCTGTACTGTAAGCTTTTGAGAACATCGTTCAGGTTCAACTCCCACAGCAGCTGCCACACCCAGTGGTTGTATTTAAGCATTTTGCTTTGGTAATTTCGCAGTCTGTCTATCTGAGGGCTAGCTAACAAGGGCTGCTAAAGAATGAAGGACCAGCTCTTCAGGTCTGTCCAAACGCAAGTCAGAGCAGCACAAGGGACTTTGTCACAGGGGAGGGTCTAGCTGTAGCCTTTAGGGATATGTTCCAGTTACTCAGTGCAGCCCTGCCTGCCTTTCTGGTAAGAGAAAAGCAAGCTGTGCCCTCTGTCCCCTGTGCCACTAAGGAGTGTGAAGGCTGCAGCCATCAGCCCTCCCAGTGCTCAGGAAGCAGCAGGAGGGACACTACTCTCGAGTGTAGGCGCAGGATCTGCACGCAGGCCACAGGCATATTTGGCAGCCTGTGCTGCTGGGCGTTCAGGAAAATGATGGTTCCCAAATTAGGGAAGTAGGATGGACAGGCCTGCTCAGCAGCACTGGGGAAAATGGTCTCACTTTGGCCTTCGCAAGTCTGTCACCGGGAGCAGGGGAAACAGCTCTTATCCAGGTACTGACTCCTTTCGTGGCCCTCTGCCCTCTGCAGCACTGAATACACTCTTGGTGCATTGCAAAGACACACTGCGTAAGACTCAAAGGGCATCAAAGGAGTGGGTCAGAGCCTCCTCCACCTAGGCAGGCCACCTCTCCGGGGAGGAGGTCTCCAGGCCCTGTTCTGATACAGACACAGGGCAGCACGGGGCACTGAGAGCCCCACACACCATAACGTGGCGTGGGGGGATGGATCCCACGCCACCGACACGTTGCATGGTGTGCAATAAGTAAGTAGGTGGATTGAATGTCATAGACACGTACCACTCCTAAACTCTTATCTGTCTGCACTGGTATCTATGCCAGCTGCTTCTCCACCTACCTAGAGGCCTTTTGCTTATGGAAACCCACAACTCACAATGATATTTTACTTCTGTAGAGATACACTGCTTACGCCCACTTTTGCAACTGAGTGGATAACAGATGCTCTTTCTCGGTACCAAACTGACCTGCTTTCTCAGGTTGGAGCAGTCCTTTTTCACGTGATTTACTGAGAACCAGAAGCTGAATTAGCAAAGAAAGAATGCTGTGCTGGCTTTTGAGTTGGATAGGATTTACCTGTAGCACTGGAAAGGGCAGCCTGCTCTCCTGCTTCTGCTCTCATCCACCACCTCTGTTTTGGAGCTCACAGCATTCACCAAAATGATTGCCTAGGACCAGCTATGGGCCTGTGGCAGTACCACGCGCTTGGCTGCATGACATCCCCTGCCTCCCTTTTGCTAATACCCCTTTTGAAAATCTCATGCAGATAAAAATAGACCTTGATATACACTATAAAGTCTGCTTCTTCTTCCCAGTGATTTGCAGACAGGTACTTGCCAAGTATCTAATGACTCATTTATTTGGGGAAAAAAACACCACAACAATACAATCTGCAAAACCACACTTCTCCCACTCTCATGTAAAAAACATTTTCAACAGCCACTCACAGATTGTGCAGGACAGCTATTAGCAACCTGCTCCTCTGTTCTTCCCTACACAGTGACAAACACATCTCCAGGAGCCTGGTTACCATTGCCTTTTGCTGCTGGTAGCCACTTTGTGCAAAGCGGGCATAGCACATTAGTCAAACAACAGAAACTCAGCTTACCAAGTGGGGCTGGAGTGGGTGAGCATGGACCGAGCTGGTGGAGATT
Organism: Penelope pileata; assembly: GCA_013396635.1. Classification (NCBI taxonomy): domain Eukaryota; kingdom Metazoa; phylum Chordata; class Aves; order Galliformes; family Cracidae; genus Penelope; species Penelope pileata. Next base: position 1,465,751 of record WBMW01005007.1, read on the forward strand.
CCAATGCTCTGTCCTTGGCAGGAGGGTGGAGACTGAAGCAAAAGCATTCTAAGCTGCTTTGCTGATCTGTGGTCCTGGGCCAGTCATCCATTTGCTCAGTGTATTGCTTTATTTTAGATGGGCTTTTTTGGCAACTTGTGATCACAACCATTTCATCTGAACCCCCTGCATAACAGAAGCCTAGCAATTCAACCCTGTGAATCCTTCACTGGTTTGGAGACTTAAAGGAAATTTGCTTAAATCTCCCAACCATCTGCTACAATGCTCAATTAACTTGACATTTCAGATTTACTTACTTCTAATTGAAAGCTTTCAGACTTCTGTCTCCTAGCCTTGGATTTCATTATGCCTTTTCTTAGGTTAGATTAAGAGAAACACAGTCAAAGACAGGTAATTTTGTTGCCTTTTTACCTGTTGCATTACCCGCCCTCGGGGCTGGAGCCACAGGACTTTGGAAAGGCTCTGGAAATCTAGAGGCTAATAAGGCAGCTTTAGCAGGCTGGAGCATCTGGCCTTCTACATATTTTCCTTCAGCACTTCCACCAACTGTTGTTTGCTCATATCTACTGGAGTCTGTTTACATAGATTTTACCCAATCTGCTCTTTCTGGTAATGTTCATATTGTTGTATATTTATGTGGAGACTTTTTTATTTTTTTAAATAAAAAAGAGCATACGAACTGAAATATTTATGTGGTCTAAAATGACTTCAACTGCAACAATCATCGTCCATGTGCTCAAAGCACAACAATACAAAAACTGAAACTGTGTTGAAAAAAGTAAAACTTGCTGGGCTTGTTATGCTAGTCAGGCTGTTTGGAAAGCCATGCATAAGACGATCAGTACTACCTTCCTATGTGAATACTGCTATTTGAGAAAGAACTGATTTGCACAGCATATGTGTAACTACTTACAGACCAGATAACAATTGCTATAATATTTCTTAGATAATTCTCAGATGTCACCATCATGCTTATTCCTATGTTCATCACACTGGATTTACTCTGGATATTTTATATTTATATTTATTTATAGTAAATGTCTTAGGACCTTAGGAAATGCAAGGAACTGAAGGGCTGATTCCAATATCACGTCTGTGTTATATATGGCAATCAGTACTGAATTAGGTTTTAAGTGTTATGCGTCACCTACAGCCCTGTGACCACACAGCTACATAGGAGCAGCCTCCCCGAATGCCACAGGTAAGAGCTTACACATGCAGCAGGGTCGGGATCAGACGCTGTGGGCTGGCTCCTACAAACAGTAACTGCTTGCAAGGATGGTGCCAGCAGCAACCTGCACTGGGTGCTCTGGGGCTCTGCTGTGGTAGCCTGAGGATGTTCTTCTAGTTGGGTCCACTTGATCAGCAGAATATTTACTAGGGGATAATTTGCCTAGACTTATATAAAATAGGATAAAATCAGCACAACAAAACAAACAAACAAAAACATCAAAAAAAGCAACCTCTACAAGCGAAGAGACTGAACTTGTTGGCACTTACCGCTGAGTGTAATGTCATTCTCTGTTCTCCAGCAGTGCAGCAGTTGCAGGTGGACTGAATCCTCAGACATGGGCTTCTGCAAGGCCAGATCCAAACTAGGGAGTCACTACAAACACACCTAGTTGCAGGTCTAAAGAGAAAAAGAGCTAGATTTTCTATGTTTAAAATCACTTGGGTCTGGAAAATCTCAGCAGTGCTCCAGCAAAAGCATTCATACTCTCATTTTGCTGAGTCCCAGAGTGAGGGATATTGTGGTTCAGGAGTCACCAAAAAGCCACAGTGTGCGTGAGCGACAGAGCCCGAGTAAGGAGTCCCAGCACTTTGCTATAAAAGGCATCAGTAAAGGAGGCACAAGATGTCTGGGATGGGTCAATGCCTATTGCTTATATCTGTCAAAAAAGCATATCTGAGTTTCTCTAATGGCAGCTGACACCTCACAGAGTCAAACACACACAGAGAGGACTTCCAGCATAGGGATGAGCTTTTCATGTGTCTTTGGGAAGGAAAAGTTCCTGTCATTTCCATTCAACTGTCTTCCACAACTTGTGAGCCAAAATGCACACCTGTGGTGCTCCTGATTTTCATTAGGAGGCCAAACAGTTGTTTTATTTTTGTTTTCTAAACAAATCTCCAACCCTCCACCACCTTGCCTACATGCAACACTCTAACCAACACCTACCTTCATTTGAGCATCCCATCATCTCTCTCAGAGGATGCTGAAAAACCCTGGAACAACGGATTAATAGACATGGCTGTTTTCTACTTTGGAAACAAAAATTAACAATCTTGGCATTCTATTTTTAAATAATAAATAGAAAATATTTATTTTACAGCATTTTCAAGATCATTTTGACAAAAAGGCAGTTTTCATCAAGCATTTGACAGACCAAAAGAAAGAACTTTTACAGGAAGCTTCATAGCCCGTACAACTACATACACAATGTGAGTTCTTGCTCTTTAGATATATTTATGTGTATGTTTCCAGTTTTAACAATTACAAACTAAAAGCTAATATACTGAATTTCAAGAAAACTCCTACTCATTATATATAATTACATTACAGTAATAAAGTCAGTGCTTAATATGTTCAAAATATGTTCAGAATAGGCAGATATGAAAACCATAGTACCTTGCCATGTTGTCATCTCCCCATCTATATGAGCCTGTTATGATTTTTTTTTCTCATCTATATCATTTCTTCAAAGATTGGCTTTCTACTACTAGCCCTGTGCTACCAACAACATATGTTTTTGGAAAAAGCATGAGAAATCTTATACTAAGATTATAACAAGATGATAGAATTCATTGCCATTGCAGTGATCAGCAAAGAAAATATAGCATTTTCTCATTGCCTTCATGAGTAATCAGCATTATAAAAAGAACAAGACAAAACAAGAACAACAACAAAAAAATCCCCCTAAAAGCCTCAAGCAGACAAAAGTCAACCAACTGACCCTCAGGTGGCTTTAGTTCATTATAAAGCAGAAACATCAAGCTACTGACAAAGACATAACTGTGCCTTTGGGCAAAGTCAGTTCATGCTTTCCACATCAGGATGATGACAGCAATCGGCCACTAGTCATACTGAAAGGAGCAAACAATGTGAAAAGAGGATGAGTAAAACAGACTCCATCCCGTTTTGAACATCAGCCAAATCTCCCGATACCACTATAATTAGATGACAATAAAGAGATTCGGATCTTAAGAGGAGACTTGGTGACAGGCAGCAGGACTTCTTAAAATTCAAGTGAAAAAGAAAGAAAAAACAGAAATCTGATGAATTCAGAAAAACTCTGACAGAATATTCACAAGCACAGTTATAAATATTCCTTTAAGATATCTTTGGAAATAAAGCTTAGAATTATGAGATGGATTCTTAGCTAAATTCAAGAGTACAATCAAAGTTCATAGCAGCTATAATCCTGTCCTGAATATATGTAACATTCACATTTATGAATCAGATAATAATAACTAAGTTCAAGCCACAGCAATCAGAGCTGGACTTTGAACATGCCAGCCATTAACGGAACTTCAGATTAGATCCATCTCTAAGAAATATAGGAAGTACAGTGGAGGAGGAATGAATGGCAGAGTACAGCTGCCCAGAAGTGACCTTTTAGATAAAAGATAGTATCTTATATAGAAGAAATGAAAGTGTATGGATAAATCTAATAAATAGATTCAAAGAATGGTTTAGAACAAACGTGGGGAATTTATGCACACATTAAGCACTGATGAAAGTTCCTGTCCAGACATGATCTTATTTTTAATTATCTGAAGCAACAAAAACAGGTTAAATACTTTTCCTGTCTCATTAAAGACTTTACTGGTATGTGCAAGATTTCTAAACCAGACTTCTTTGTGTTTTCATTTTCTTTCATTATCAACCACATACTTGCTGCAAAACATAATGTAACAAGTTCTCAATGCACTGGTTATTAATGCCATAGGTCTACTTCATAAAATATCTGCAAAATAAAGCACCCTATTATAAGAGTAACAACTGTCTCAGCTTGTGTATGAAAAAAAATGTGTTAGCACAGCATACAAACCTCCAAAGATCTATTGAATGTTTGTAACAATGTGATATAAAATATGATTGAAACATAAAAATATTCATAGTATATTTTTAAGACAATCTTCCAGTGGTAGTTATTGGACATTACATTTCACACGTACTGTACACACGCATACAGAGACACAAACATACGCTCACTCTTGCTTTGAGACTGACTCTAAAGCCTCCGGTGAGGAATTGCCTTTCCGAGTAATAGTTGTTGCTCTAAGTATACAGCTATTTTCCAATGCATTTGATTCCATCGTAACACAAAGGAATGGTGTAATCACACGGCAAATATGTTGTATTATGAAAAGTTAGTCAATAAATATTGTTCTGCTACAGTAAATGTTGTGTAACAGTTTAGCCAACATGGTTTGCAATCGTATACAAAAGGGCAGTTTTTCTAAGTCTTTATCATATTACAAGTACTACAGCAAGGGCTTTCATCAAAAACCTCTCAAGTCTTGGTAGCAATCGTCGCTTTGTTCACAATTAGCCTTAAAAAAAAGCCCAGATCCCCCAAAAAGCAGCCTAGTACGAAGAACAAATTGTTCCAACAGAAGACGTTAAGAGCCATGTGCTTTCACATTATCTCAGCTCCCCTCTCCCCAGCACGTTATGTGTTTATATCACCTGCAGAAAGCAGGAAAAGTGATTTATGCATATGTATCTTGTACAGAAGCAGGTTCGCTCCTCCTCACTGCACTCCCTCTTCCAGCTCCCAGACCTGCTGTTGCGATAGCAGGCAGGTTGCAGTCGTGATACGCGCTAGAGACTTCTCCCAGGTTGTGCTTCCCAGAGTCCTCTTCGACCATTTCCAAGAGAGGGTGTGACTAAGTGTGATTTTTTTTCCTGTGTTTTTTTTTGCTATAGAAGTTGTCTATTGGGTTTGTGCTTTGTTTTTCCTATCGTTTTCTCAAAGTACAACAATTTAACAGCTAGAGAATGTTGAGCCCTCAGAATGGTTTTCTTTTTCTTTTTTTTTTTTTTATTCTTTAAGTGCAGGATAAAGTTTTTCCCTTTCATGTGTGACTTTGCTCTCTGCTTCCTCTCTGCCACCCCTGGGGACATGTCTCCCCAGGCCCTAACAGCAGGCAGCTGCCAAAGTCCTTCGTGTCACATCTCTCGCAGCGTCCATGCTCTACAGGGTGGACGAGCTCTGTTTATAGTCCCTCAGGATGACAGAGGCATAGGTCATGTCTGGGGGGGTGCAGAGTACCGACTCCGACACGGGGGAGCTGGGCACAGAGCTGCCCGAAGCCACTGAATCCCGGAAAGGGGATGGGGGCGTCAGCGCCGGCGAGTCTTCCAGGGTGAGCTTGCTAGTCGCCGGCTCCTCCTCCTCCTCATCCTCTGTGCTCTTCTCATAGACATATCCCTGAATAAGCTTCAGCTTCTCGCTCTCTGCTTCCTCAGCCGGGGGAGACAGGGGCTCTCCGCTGAAGGCGGCTGCCTGGAGAGGCAGCAGGGGCGGCTCCTGGGGAGGCCGCACACCGTTCCCCGAGCCGGGTGCAGGGAGCACGGTGCTGAAGTCAGGGATGCCAGTGGCCAGCTTGTTGACCACCCCTTGCAGCTGCTCCATGAGAGAGCGGGGCTGCAGGGGCAGGGCCTTGGGGGACTGCTCGGGCAGGAAGAGGTGGGTCTCCTCCGCCGTGGCCTGCAGCGGGGGGGTGGTCGCCACCCGCCTGTGCACCACCATGGAGGGGCTGCTGGGCTGGTTGAGGCGGACAGGGTCTCTCTCTTCTTCCTCCTCCACATTGTACAGAGTCTTGCTGCTGATGTCAGTGAAAGTCAAGCTCTTGCTTTGGCCGTGGTAGCTTTTAGTGAGGGGTTTGATCACGGCTGTCTGATTGCACCCTGTCTCCTGGTTCTTCACATGCACTGAGAGTCTGTGCCACATGTGCTCGCCCTTGGGAGCTTGTCTTCCACCTGGTTCAGACCATGACACAGACTTTCCATTAGAACTATGAATAAAATAAAGATGGGTTTATTTGCATTTACATTACGCAGACACAGGCAGTATAACAAACAAGCCTACATAAATACCGATTGCTACGCCTCATTGAAAATCCTCCCTCCTCTTCCCCCCAGTTCTTCATGTTCTGCCATAAATACTACAAAAGAAAACAACAGCATCCTTTAACATCTTTTAACAGCAGCAATTACAGCAATTTTCAGCCAGAGGCAGTTATTTGGCATTGGTTATATGCCCCACGGCCACCTGGAAAGCCCAGCTCATGAGAATAGCTCTGGGAAGGCTGGCTTTGAGAATCCTTGGCCATTTCAGTTTTTGTCTATGTTTGCTCACTGCATCTTGCAGAGGGAAAGAGAAAAAGAAAAACAACATCACAGGAAGAGCTTTAACTAAGTCTGATTTACAGCTTATAGGAAATATTTCCAAACTGTTGGAAGAAAAACTACCCACAGCCTTAGTTTTCAGCACTCTGGGTAGCAAGTGTTAATAGCACATCCTTTTCTTTTGGTTCCCTGCCCCCCTCACAGGTAGGAACACATTAGACATGACACAAATGATGGACACCCAGAGCCTCCTTCAGGTCGTGGGCAGCAGCGTGCCCAGCTCCTCCACCTGCCCAGGCAGTCTGTAGGTCCCATCCCACCTCCTCGTGTCCAAATGAAGCCCCAGTCAGCGCTCCCTGCTCAGGGACACGGTGACACTGCAGGGACCCCTCGATGCACAGCCAGGACAGACAGAACTGAGCTCTTCCCCCAGTGACCATTATTTACAAACCAGGATAAAATGCTGGGACTGAAAACAGTTGGTTTGTGTGGGTGGAGGAACAAGCAGCAACACGACCACGGTGAGTCGAACCCTCCGACTCCTCATGTGGACTGGATCCCAGCGTCTGGGTGTTGGGCTGAGGGAGAACCTGAGGATCAGGTCCACAGTGAAGGAATGACGGTGCATTTACATTTCCCTGGGCCTTGTAGAGAGCAGCACTCAAAGCAGAGTGATCTCTCATTAACGACTGGTGGGACAGGGAGCTGAGCGCTGCTTCAGAAGATCAAGCAATTATTTAATTGCAGGTGATGCAGTAGAGATCATTCAGAAATTATAATATGCATCACCTGGGTGGAAACCAAAGCCTAGAGAGAAATTCCGAGATTATTAGTACAATGCAGCCTTATCTCAGGGTTTCAGCCCTCAGGGGGCAGAACTAAACAAAGGATTACATTTCAGGCCCTGTGATTGCAGTGCAGGTGGGAGGCAATCTGGGTGGGAGGCTGGCACAGCAGTGCTGCCTCGTGGTGCTGCACACACCGCGGGAGATCGCTTCCTTTACGTACAGCCTGCAGTATTGTTCTGAGTATTTCAACTTTTTCTCGCCCAGACTCCTGCGCTTCTCGTTCTCAGGGAGTAAATAATTACCAGTTTAGTTTTGTAAAAATATTATTGGCTAACTTTGTGGTAGTTGGGAGAAATTGCTACAACATGGAAAAATGTAAAACTATCAAAAGGGAAAAGAAATGTACGTAATAATGCGGCACTTTTCTGCTGAGCAGTAAATATTGCTAGACAAAAAGAGAATTTGAGGCAGATCCAAGCTGTGAAGTTCACCTTCAGCTCCAGACTCTGGACCTGTGATTCACCGCCTCAGTGGGAACCAGCTCGCAAGAATGGGCCAATCTAAAAAATTCATAACTGCCCAAAGCATTTAGTTGGTAAAACCTGGAGCTGTTCTGGTTTAGAGCTTTCACCTGGAGGAAAACAAATAATCAAGTTCTCAGCTGTAATCTCTTCATAATGATTAATAAAAAGATAAGAATGAAGGTTTAGAAGCACTCCAGTTTTGATCAAAATGAGCTGTGATACAATATTTTTTTGAAGTGCTACCAAGATAAGCAAATGAGTATAACTGTTGGGTGTGAATGATTTTTAAAGTAATATTTTAACATGCCAAGATTTGCAAACTCTTCATAAATACAGAGGAAAATAAGTTAAGTGCTTTGACATTGTATTTTGCTGATGCTATAGGTTACCACAAAAGGCTATTCTGAAAAAACATGATTATCTGTGCTCTTTTAAGCTAAGTCCACTTCTGCGTCATTTACCTCTTCATATCTAGCTCTGGTGCATCATCTCACTTTTGAATCTGTCCTCACACCATCTGTTTAGTATCTATTTAACTTTGTTTCCAAGATTTTATATTTTACATCAAAGGCAAGCGCTGTTATTTTAAGGAACCCGCTACCTCTGTTCATTTTCCTTTCCTTCACTCTCAAATTCTGCTCTTATAACTTCTTTCTTCTGTAGCACTCTCCATAATATACTCAGTCAAGTCCAAGTCAACAATTGTACTTGAATCAAACTGTGCGGGGACTGCAATACGCACACATGAACAAACCACTTAATCAACTTTCATCTGTTACCAGGTTGCTCTGAGGGGAAAGCTAGTGCTGCTGAAGTGCCTTGCCTCTGCCTGCCATGCCTCTAATAGCCCTATGACAAACAGCTTGAGAGCCACAGTGGCTCTCCTTGGAGTCATTCAGGTGATTTCCACTGCAAAATCTCTTTTCTGTTACTGTTCTCCTCAGTTTCTCAGTCCAGCTCTTTCCCTCAACTTGCTCTGCTTACTGCGCCCATGCACCACAAGCCTGCCAATGAGTCACAGTCAAGACGTTGTCACGAGAGTTCCATGGCAGTACATGGGCTCTGTCTTGCTGGACAGCTGGCAGGCAGTTGCGCTTAGATTGATACATTCAGGCAGAATTTAACAATCAACACGCAAGAAAAATGCTTGTTAACCTGAAATAAAGACTAGTTATCTTGAATGGCATTAATTGACACTGGGGCAAAAACTAAAGATGGGTCTGAAAAAGCTCAGACCCAAACTGAGTGTTGGTTGGACAGGAATCAATTCACTTACGCAAAGCAATCATGACAATCCTGATTGAACGGTTACCATTTGCTAACTGATTGTCACACTTCTTATGAAGGAAGACTTAGTGGCAGAAAGTAAACAGAATTTTCTGTCTCATAATGTGGGAAAGAGTGCTTTTCCACACAAATGCAGGAGAGAGCACCAAGCTGGATCATGGCTGAGGTACTGAAAACATAATATTCTATGCCCAGTGAGGAGCTGAAAAGTGGTGTCTTCTATCTTTTATCAGTACAGCAGTTACCCATTTCATGTCCAGCATGCATTTATTTGCCTTTCGTAACTTTCTCTTTCCATTATACAATTTCCTACAGGATTTAGACTTCACAGTGCCTGGAAGCGAATTCCTTGGAGTCACAGGGGATCTTACTGTTTATAGTTCTGTCTACCCAGCTAACACTCTAAGTACTATTTCTTCAGATCTTTGCATCTAGCCTAGATATCCAGATAGGTCCTTGGATCTCCTATTAACTCCAATCAGCTTGGTTTTGCTTTATAGGCAAGAAAATACATGGAATTCAGCTGCTGTTTCTCAATTTTCATCACAGCTTTGTCTAGAGACTTTGTATTTTAGGGGAATAGGTACATTTGCTGTGTAAATTTTTATTAGATATGTGAGTTCCATGAGCAATTCCATTGCTATTTTTCTTCAGTAATTGAAAGTGTTGTTTTTAATACCTGCATCAACCTTTACAAAGTTTTCTCCGCAGGACTCTGGGCCAGTCATTTTCAGATATTTTCAGCTGACAACTAGCCATAAAACAATTTCAGACCTTAATAGTTCCTTGCAGAAAGCCTTTAAAAGAACTGATGTGTCCAAATTTGAGACAACAATTCAAAGTATCCCTGCCCAGGCATTCCTCACCTGAGGACATGCCTACAGCTTTTTAGATGGCTGTTTGTTGGTAAGGGTTTCCAGCTGCCCTAAATCTTACTCCTGCTTACGAATAGGACTGGCCCAAACTCAAGTCCAGTCACAGGCAAAATGGAGAGTCCTGTTCCTGCCATTGCTTGGGCGATTTGTCTTCATTGGCTTCCTTGGTGCAATGTCAAGCCTGGGAACCCCGCAAAAGGTGGTTCCTCCACATACAGCGTGGTCCTGAAAATGCTTCACTTCACCCATTGGATGACAAAGGTTTCTTCATATCTTAGAGACTGAATGCACCTGAGGTGGAAGATGTTTCCCCCATTTCTGACAGCCAGTGCTCTAAGGTAACCTAGTCAGTGCAACTCTGATCCTATCACTTCTCACCAGTGAAGCGACAGCCTGAGATCCAGAGCACAGAGAATTAGGCACCCTTTCCATTCTATGTGCCTCAACCTCTGTCTCTTTTACCTCGAACATGCATTTCTGATTTGTTAGACTTCATTCCCTCTTTCCTTTTGGGATGCCAGAGTTGTGGTTCATTACATTTAGAGGGCAGATGTATAACATTGCTTTTATAAAGCAGCAGTGCCACTTAACTAGCAGAAGAGGTTATAGAAGTGGTATGTTCCCTTTCTTTCATTGTCAGACTGAAACTTTGGTCAAAACCTACTTGCTTGCAATCACTATAGAAACGGTCTGAAATGCCACAGCAGGTAGGAGGCATTGGGATAACTTAGTGGTCCCTTCCATGAAACTAAAATTTTAGGAACAAACATTAAATCCAACCTAACAAGAAGACATCAATTTTATCAACAGGAATTAGGTTCTAATCAAAGCCTAAGCTACCTAATCAGCAACCAGATGAGGTCAGTGTCAGGTACTGCTCCACCAACAAATGTTGTTCTCCCCTTCATAGATTAGGGCACAATTAATGGACACCTGAAACTGTGCTCTAGAAAGCAGCACATGCAGGCTTGTCCCCACACTCATACAGAGGTGGCTAGCCTATGGAACCAGTGGGAAAGCAGAGAAAAAGAAAAGCCCTGTCCAAAAGCTGTGCACAAGACAACTCCTTCCTCAGCCCAGACAGTAGCTGCTGATAATGCCCTCCAGGGCATGGGAATTCCTGCCCTGCCTACAGAAAGGCAAGTAGCCATCAACAAGCCTTCTTCAGCTCTGCAGCCATATACACAGCAGAAATGAAGCTGAGCAGAGTTCTGCCCTGGTGCAGTCTCATCACTCTCAAGACTCAAGCACACTAGTCTAGAATTTAAGGCTAGTACCTTCACTGCAGCACATTGCAGATGTTTTGCTTGTCTCCAAAGTCTCTTCCATCACAGTATCCATCCTCTTCAGTAAGGTCACTGTGGCATGAAACTTGGCCAAGGGAGCGAACTGGCTTTCCTCCAGGTTAGTGATTTCTCCCTGTACTAAGAACTTTAAGAATTGATCCTTTCAGGGAGCAGCAGCAGGCAGCCCTACCACTCATTAGCAGAGCCACATGTTACATGTTCCTGCAAGCCTGATTTTTGGAGTACTGCTTCTAGGGGCTCATTTCTTTCTCTAACCCAGGTTTAACCTCTTTGTGGCTCACTCAATAGCAAGAATCATCACCCACCACACTCACAATCTGGTCTACACTTACATTTTTTGCCTTACAAGCATCACTTTTTATCACCTAAATTAAAAAAAAAAAAAAAAAAAAAAAAAAAAAAAAAAAAAAATTTTTTTTTGTGTCCAGCAGCTTTCCCCAGACCAAAAAANTTTCAGCTGTAGCCCATTAACAACGTAATCCCTACCTCAGTGATAAGAGGATCTTACAGCAGTTCTCACAGTCTGACTCCAACTCTTTCTGTGGTGCTGTGTAATTAGAGCAAAGTTTAGCCTCCCACTGGCATTTCTGGAAATGTAAATGACTGAACTATCTTTTCTTTGTCCCTCCCCTCCTTTTTTTTTTTTAGGACAAAATAAATTGCTTGCCTTGCACGTGGGACAAAATGTTCTATGTAAATTAGAGACTTTAAATGTGTCATGGAAGCAGCTACACAAAAAGTAGGTATACATGCAACGCAGGAAAACATAACGCTGTCAGACTGTCTCCCTTCTAATCATAAGCCTTGCCACTGGCTTATGTCAAGCAAACCTAACCTAGTCTCATCTGAAATACAGAAGCTATGTCACACTTCAGTCATTCATCTAATTATTAGTGATGAAACTTCTGGTTCGGCAGTTTTGTTATACCAAAATAATTAAAAATAAATTACTGCAAATAATTTAAAGGAATATATTTGCAGAGCTTGCAAACTGCTTGTGATCTGTTAGCTCTGACAATATGAAAGTGACCCCAAATCGCAAAGCAGGTCACAAACTGTTAAGTATTTTGAGAAGTATAACAAATAGTTACTACTGTGTTGCTTGGGGAAAAAAAAACAAAAAAACTTATCCTAATAGATAACACAAAGTTCAGGATAATGAACAGTTTGTCCCTGCTGCAGGCAAATTCTTCCAGTGTTCACGAAATGAAGATCAAAAACCTGCAAATCAAAGTGAAATTAAATAGTGCTATTACTGTTGGAAGAAACATTGAATTTGTTTACTTTGGTGTTATTGATAAGTAAAAAAAAAAAAAAATTAAGAATTGATACATCCTGCTGGCTCACCTTTGTGATTCTTCTTAAGGATTTCAAAGTTAGTGCACAGGAATTGCATGGCATTATAGATCCTCTGTTATCAATGGAGAAGCACACCTGTATTATCTGAAGATGTGCCTCATGCTGCACATGTGAAGAAACATTCACAGCAGTGCAGACATCAACAATACCTGAACTGAAACATTTTTTCAGACAGGCTTGAAAAAGAACACATCTAACACAACTTGAAAATTACAATGTATTGCGCAAAGGAACCTGGTGAGCCTAGGAACATGGGAAGAAAATAACAGAATGAAATTAATCTAGGAAAAGTTTATGTGAGGGCAACTAAGACAAAATAGCCTGCAGGACTGGCAGGCTGTGAAGACCAACAACCCTCAAAAACATTTCTTCAAAAGAATTACTGCAGAAAGAGATCTAGAACTGTTGTTGAATAAGAAATTAATGGGGTTTGAATATAATAGCCAATGAATTTTGTGTTCCCGATTCAAAAGCACCCACACAGTGGTACAGAGATTGCTTTAGGAATTTATAGGGAAGAACTTTGCTACAAATACAGATTAATTAAGATGATGGTAGGTTTTTCCTTGCTTTCTGTAATCCCTCTGTGGGTCTGTGGGCACCACATCTTTAACCAGAAAGATATTGACAAACTGAATGCTGTATAGTGAGCAGCAACAACAGAAAAAAAGTAACCAAACAAAAACATAAGGAACATAGAAGAGCGTATGAGGGAAAGCTGAAATAGCTGAATACATTCAGTTTGGTGCAACAACCCAGTAACAGGTTTCAAACATCTGACAAGGAATTAGCACCGAGGATGGAATGTGCTTCACATAGCATGTAGATGCACAGTCTAATTTCCATTTTTAAGGAAATTAGAAAAGTGAAAATTATTCTGAAAATCCAGAATACTTCCTAGACAGTAGCTGTATCAGGAAATTCCTAACGGTTGCTCTGTATGTTTATTGCCAAAAGGTGTGCAGCACTTGGCAGTTTGATAGCAGCAGCAGTCAATGAGGTCTTTCTCTCACCATCACTTGGCAGATTCTCTAGTATATTCGAGAATAAAATAAACTCCCAACAGTTTAAGCAGCCCTCGAAGAGCCATCAGACTTGCCTTAACAAGCTGCCAGGGGTAGAGCCAGCATTTTGAATGCAACCTTAACCCAGCTGCCACAGGAAGCTTAGTCATGAGGCACGCCGCTTGTAACGTAGAGCTTTCTAATGTGCTGCAGGAGATAAAGCAGCATGTAGGGGCTGTGGGTTTTCTGGGTGTATCTGAAAGTTTCCATGGCAATGAATGCACGGCCTTGGAAGAAAAGAGCCCTGAAACTCAAAGGTGATGTTTCTGAGGTTTTTAATATGGTGATCAGTTGTTGTTGTTCTCTATTTTCGTGGTTCTGCATTTCTGGCCACCTACAAGATCATAAAGAGAATGGAGAACAATGTTAGCACAATAATTGATGCTAAGCATTGTATGTATCAAAACACAAAGGAGTTTTGGTTCCCTACATCTGTCTGCCTGTAACTGGAAGGTAAGGGAAACCGCACTTGGTGATTTCCATCACACTGGGGCAGCAAAGCAGGGCTTCCCCAGGAAATCCCAACCTGTGAGCTGCAGTCCTGCTGACAGAGGCTCGGCCAGGTGGCAGCAATGGGCAGCTGATGCCATGCCAGGTGCATGACTCTTACAGCTGAACCTGGCTGCCAGGCCACAGAGAGCTCAGGCATCCCTGGTGGAGGACGTGCTCTTCCCCAGCCACCGTGCAGTGCTGCCAGACCTCTGAAAGCATCTTCCAGCTGGAGGGAGAGCAAAGCCTCAGGGGCAGCAAAAGACACCAAAATAGCAAGCTCCATGCTCAGCAGGTCTGAAAAGCTCATCTGCTTTTTAAGGCCTTATCTGTGCAGCTATCACAAGTGTTTGAAGTCCCATTGACTGCTAGGAGTCGCACCAGAGGTGTTTCTCAGGAGATCAAGTGGATGAGGATTTCTTCTTTTTCTGAACTGAAAAAAAAAGAAATGCCAAGCATTGTCATGCAAAGTGCAGGAGCTTCAGCTTTCCCAGTGCTCAGGAATTTTATCCAGTGTATCCATCCATGCTTTTTGAATATAACCTGCTGTTACATTTGCCTTTCTTTGCTTCTTAATGGTTCGATGCAGATTTCATCACTCATTTTTCCAGACAAATGGCAATTTGTGCTCTGGGGATCTGCACCACTTGCTCCACACCAGAAAGGGCAACTGCCATCCAACACCAAAATGCTTGCACTGCTTCTTACACTGGCTTTGCAAAGTTTGCCTTCCAGGGAGGCAAATCCAGCTGCTGCCTAGGCCCTGCAAAACAAAACCATCACTACTGCACCAAGTACATGATGCAATTAATGTACTTCTTCTGATCTGTGAACCAGAGGGGCAGATTTGGCTGAATTGACATCATTGCTACCTGCCCACAAGTAGAGTAGCCTGTCAAAGGTAGATACGGGGCTGCAATGTTTTGTGGCTGACTAAATGAGCTCAAGGTGCTGGGTAAGTGTCTCTAAGGCAGATTTCCACCTCATCACTGCACAACATTCCCTGGGGCAGGGAGCAGGACTGCTTCACATCTGCAGTTTATCAGATGGTAAAGATCATAAGTCTGTCCTGGAAAATATGAGGCGAGGCCTTTCTGTTTCTGCAACAGCTAGCATGTTTTCTCCATTGCGTTTGAGTTTGCATAAGAGAGGACAGTGATTGCACTTCTGTTTCCGATCAGCTACACTTTGCTACTGTATTCAGAGTGGAGAATATTCAGAATCCGAACACCTTTTAAAATCTGTAACAGCAAAAATTTATCTGATTTCTTTAGAGATGCATTAGGGCAACTGTTCCTGGGTCAGATTCTGCAGTTTTTATTTACGTGTGCCTGCACATCATTTCCCTGCTCTCTGAATGCCACCAAACCAGTGTCTTCTGTGTTCCCTCTGCTGGCTCTGCAGCAGCAGCTCACTAACCAGCACAGTTAGCAAGAGCTGTGCACAGCAAAGGTGTGTTGCCATGAGACAGCCACTAGTTGGTTGTTTAAAGCACGCAGGGTATGTCATCTCCATGCAAAACTGTAAAGAAAATAAGGTGGCTAAATGGAAAAAAGAATATAAAATTAGTACAAAAAAGAAGATGTATTTGCAAAGTTGTAGACACTTACAAATAAAAGTGAAAGCTTTTTTTTTTTTTTTTTAAAGAAAAAAAAAGTAAAAGCTGCAAAAAAAATTGTCGGATGTCCTCTTCATCACATCTGGACAATCAGATTAAGGCATTGTGTGAAATGGGGGACATAAGCAAATTTCCCATCTTTATTGGCATGCACCACATTTGTCCCATCATTAGACATGATAAACCAATGAGAAAGAGAAAGCAAGGGGTAAAACCACTCTTTGTCATGCAGCTTCTCTTACACATTCACTGCAGTGTGGGATTTTTCAAAGCTGCACATGTGCCGACGGACACTGGCTGGTGGGCGAGAACTCTGGCTGCCTCTTCCTGAAGATGGAAAAGAAAAAGACACCCAGTGAGTGGTTATACACATGTGCACACATGGTGGTTATACCACTCAATAGGGTGCCTGTCCCTAACCTACACCTAAGGTTCATTGTGGTCTTTCCCATATTTTTTCCTCTTCTTCCTCAGGCCAGTCACCTCAACCTCTGTATATGTTTCTCCTTGGCTCCCGCATGGTGCTGTGTAAAACAGGTCCTCACGGCGTTTGTCCCTGCATTTTCTGCTGAGCACTGATGCACTTTATGGACCAGATGGCAAGGGCTGCTGTGCACTCAGCTGTCAATGGGAATCCTCCTCTGGCATTCTCAACACGGGGTAAAACGATGAAAAAGGAGCACCTGCCTTTCTCATCTTATCTACAGAAGCATCACCAAAATTTTTGTTGGTGAAGTTTTTAATACACACTCAGCTCCTGTTTTATCTCCATGTCTCTTATTTCCACAATCTGCTTTCCTAAGTGTTTCCTTTGTTTTGAATAGTCACTAGTTTTCATTAGATATGATTTCATTGTATGTGCTTCTTTTTGCTCATTGATACATTTCCTTTTTGAGGTGGACACAAAATGAACTCTCCTAGCCACTCTATCTGCAATGGTATTTCCAAAAAGGATTGCAGATCGCAGTTTTGGACATTAATGTAAGACAATTTCCACTATATTTTCTCCATTTCCTTGCCCTATAAAGTGGATGCAAGCTCTCATTTATCTTTCCCAGCATCAATAGAAACATATACACACGCGTGTGCTTTGACAGAAGTGTAAGGTATTTTTTGCACATGGAATGTATCGATGAATTTCTGCAAAAAAAATGTTGTCATTGTATTGCAAATAAAATGCAAATAAAATTCAGCATTTCTCCCCCATCAAACAAACAGTTATCGTGCATGCTTGCCAGACTTCTGCTTACTTCAAAACAACAGATTCATGGATGGTATGTGCACATACTACATACTCACTACAGCTGCTAGTGAGCCAAAAAAGCCATTCTTCTCACCACATACTAAGGCACAGGAGCACAGCGTGATGTACACAGAATGCATGCATACCCATTTTGGAGAGGTAGATGCCTTGAGATGACTTCTGAACTATTACAAATAAAACACAAATAAGACATACTACTGAGCAATTTTGTAAACCTACTCACTTTAAATTCTCTAGAATAATTAAATTCCTCACCAGGAGTAATGATATCTCTGAGATTTGACAATTTAAGGCTACCATAATTAGGAACTTGGCTACTGTGCTCTCTCCTACACCCTATTGGAGTTACAAAGATGATTAAGCTTCTTATTAAACGAAATCCAGCATTTCCACAGACTTTCATTTTTCTTCATTTATTGTCAGAACAAGAGCTTTCTACTTTCTGTGCTTGCTTTGTAAAAAGTCAGAAATTAGTTTATTCAGTCAAGGGAGCTAATTTTACGAAACATGTAGCAACATGCAGTTGATTACAAGAGAGAAAAATCCATTTCTGAATATGTTTCACACAAGCACACATGCCGTATGCACAACGGAGGGCACACAGCCACACGCAGCCTTCCTCAGAGACCTTGGAAAACATGGAAAATATCTGTTTCAGAGCACTGCTCTGAACCTGGCTCTTTGTGAAATAACACGTTTTTCCAGCTACTGTCCCTCAGCTAGTGCCATATGCTGTCACTTCTGGCTTCCTTAGCTGCATCTTGTTTCCCACCCTGTACTACTTTTTATGCAGATATTTCCCCAGAGCAAGTCCAGGACATTTTGCCCTCTGAGCTCTGGGAATCTGTAGGCCATGTTACGAAATCCTCATGTGTGAAAGGGAGAGAGAAGCCCGCTTCCTTTGTCCAAAATGCTTCCTAACATTCAAAATCCAGTGAACTCTTTCCTTTACTGTGGCTGCAGATGCGATCCCCAGCCAAAATCAAACATAGATTATATATATGATAGCATACAACCCCCTTAAACGCCCAGCCCAGGTTTGCATTCTGTGGGAGACTGCTTTTTAAAGTGCTGCCGTGCTCCATTGAAGCAGTGGTTTGCCTTTTGTTCAAAGTCAATGAGGATCCCCATACAGTGATATAAAGAATATATACACTACAGATACCAGCTCTAAATCTCAAATCATGCTTCAGTAGAATTTGGATTTATAGTGTTGTGGGAAATGCAGTGTATGTATTAATTGTAATTCAGTGAATTATCCTGCAATTATAAATGCTTGTCAGCCGCAAAAGTGATGAATGCTTTTGCAGGGTTCAATTTGAAGTATCCTCGTAGGCTTGCTTTGTCTGACTAGCTGTGTGTGGCAATACTCTTTACATTTTTTCATTCTATTTCTGATTATGACAGTGTCTCCTCCCTTCTTCCTCTACGCTTTGTAGGCAGTGATGCCATTTCACACACATTTCTCCCGTTAACAAAAATTTGGTAGCCTGCCCATCTTTAAAAAATGGTGATTAAAGGGCTATTGGGGAGCCATCTTCCAAACAGTAAGTTTAACACTTGCTGAGTCAATGGCTCTTATTTGTATCCTGAGCCCGGAGGCAGGAATGATCTGTGCATTTGAAGAAGGAGTTGTCATACCATATTGAAAATGTCTGAACGGCTTTCGGATGGAGTCCTGGGTGCAGTAACAGGGAGCCTGTCAGAGGAAGCAGGGTGGCACTGCAGAGGGTTCCTGAAGGGAGAGGATTAATTGCTTTACTTTATGTTCTTTGAAGTCATTTGGTAAGAAATCAGGATAGGTAACAAAGCTGTTGAAATCTGCAGTGAGGAAAGTAAAGGGTCTGAGGGAAGAGTCACTCTTGCCACTATTTTTTCTCTAAAGTGTAAATGAATCATGCCACGAGGCAAACAGCTGTGTCGAGATTGTAGGAAAGTGTAAATTGCTATCTGTAATGTTTTTTATCTGAATAGCTATGAAACATTCACCTTCTGCCCTGGAATTAATCTGTCTGTCCATCCAGACTCACCAGACTCAAATTGAACGAATCTGTTGGTGTCCAAGATATTATAAATGCAAGATTCTGTACAACCTATTGTCTGAAGCCACAGCCAGAGATCTTCCACACTGGATGTTGCCTGAGCTGTAAGAAAGGCTTTCGTATTTCCATAGTCAAAAACAGAAGAAAGCACAGCTGCAGGTTTTATACAATCTAATCTGGAACAACTGAGCATCAATTGCATTAGGAAGATACCAAGGGGAGGGAATCCAAGAGAAGCAATGATGGCATCATGCTGATAATTAGACCATCATGATAGCCTTAAAACATTCCCAAGTTTTTAATAATTTATGTATAACTTAGCCTCAGTACAGGAAGGGAGAAGCCTCATGCCACCTGCCCTGCGGCAGACTACTGCCACAGCTCAGGGCAGCTCCTGCTCCAGAATTCAGGCTGCCTGCCCTCCTCACCCCAAGGGGCATCTTAGCAACAGCACAAACTTTCCTGCCTGCTGCTTACTTCCCTGACCACCTAGCAGCCTACAGAGTGACCAAGGAAGAATACTTTGCATGTACAATCAGATCGGTAAAATGCTCAACAGAACAGACATCCCAAATTCTCTCATCTCTCTAAACCTAACATCTTCCGCAGCAGGAGTATGTTCATCTTCTGATGTTTGTGTCCTTGAAAGTTCAGGTTTGATGTATGGTTGCCACGGTTGGATCAAAAGATATCCACTAAAAAAAGGAGCAAGCCCATGTCCTTCTCCTGCAAGAAGAGGACTTGAATTTCAATACCTTTTGTAGGGGACAGTATTTGATAGAAAAGTTCTGCAATGTATATCATTAAAGCAATGGATGAAGTTGGGAAGATAGACAGGTTTTCAGTACAAATTCATTTTTAAAACACAAGGTTGGAGATAACTGCTCTGAATTTTAACTTAATTATGCTAATCAATTGGTCAGTGGCAGTTCTTGGAAAGAGAGAAATCATTAATAGCTACGGAGCAGAGAGAGCAGTAAGTAGGAGGGAGGTTATAGGGTCACTTGCCCTTGCCAGGCAGGGTGAGACATGCAGGTAATTATTACCCACAGAGGACTGCAGAGCAGGAGGGGTTCTGCAGCATGCTTTTTCTGAAGTGTGGGCATCTGTTGAAGAGGACAGAAGGGTCACTGGGCAGTCCCAGCAGGATGCTCAGAAAGACTCAGCGCAGAGCCGCACAGCAGCGACACAGCTAAGGCTGCCCCTTGCATCACCGTGGGCCAGCACGAGCCAGCTGTGTGCCTGGGGGGGCAGCAGCCCTCTCCAGCTGCTCCACCTGCCCCTCTGTGCCAGCACGGCCCTGGGTGTGAGTGCTCAATGAACTGGCAGAGAATTATGGTGTCAACTAATGTGGGTTGCAACCAAACCTGAAAAAGCAGGGGGAAAGATCAGTTCCCTGCTGCAGCTGACAGCAGCCAGGCACTTGTTCCTGTGTAAGCGAAGGAGCGGTGTGGGGTAAAGAAGGCTTTGGGTGTCATTTCTGGCTTAGAATAGCTTAAAGCATTTGTGGATTTACAGGCTATGATAGGCCAAAGCAGCCACAGGCAAATCTCTCAGCTGTCCAGGATAGAGGCAGGAAAGATTTTTGAGGTAAGATATAAACCTAAAAACTGAGCATGTGTATAACTGAGGTCTCAGAGAACATGCGACCGCACTTCACACCCACTTGAGCCCTCACCACACACCCATGAGGACCTTGTGGAGCTGCTACCTTGTCCCTGCACACCCACAGCTTCCACCTGGCACTGGGGCACAGGAGCGGGTGGCAGCTCCTATGCGCCTGATCTGCTCACTGGGCTTCTCCTGCAGTCCTGTGCTGCTGGGTGCTCTGTCAAGCACAATCCCTCGTCAGTCCTGAGCCTGCTCAAGGTAGATAAACCCCTTGTGGGGGTTTATGCAGACTCTGGGATTTGTGCCGTGTTTTTTTGTTGGTGGTGTTGGTTGATTTGGGGATATTGTGCTGCTGGGCTTCTGGTTATTTGGCTGGCTTGAGGGATTTGGGATGCAGAAAAACACATAATGGGAGGTAAGTAAGTTCCAGTTGCCAGGCAGTCCTTGATCCAGGAATATAAGGTTTGTAAGCCAGCCCAAACTGGCTGGATCTAGCTTGTGCCACAAAAAGAAATGGCCAGAAGATAACATAGAAAAAAGAACATTTTCTACAGAAGCAGAGTGGAAGCCTCACAAGAGTTTGAAGTAAGAAAGCAACAGGAGCAGAAATTCCTGGCTTTAACACACTGAGGATAAGGAAAGATTTACAGTCTGCAAACGCTGCTAGGTAGAAAGGAGGGGGGTGTCCTAGTTGGAAGCCAGCTCATGCATGGGCATTTACACAGAACCTGTGATTCTCTGGGGACCCCTGGGACTGATCAGAGTGAAACTGCCAACACCAGCAAACCATTGACTAGTGAAGAGCTGTCAGGATCAGATCAGGGGCACTTGTTTTGCTGGGGGTTAAGATCAGCTTTGAAATCTCCAGCTGTGGTGCTGGAACAGAGCTGAGATAATCTAATGCCTTGCTGCTGAAAGGGACAACTCTCAGCCCTGCTCCCCAAACTGGGGGCAGCTGGGACAGCCTCCCCAGCGCCAACACTCGTGTTTATCTGACCTTGAGGAGACTGGGCTCAAGGACAGCCACCAGNGGAAAACACATCCGGCACACCACAAAAGAAGAACCACAGAGGAGAGAAGGGAAAGCAGATTAGGAAAAGATAACTGAAGCAATAAGCTAGAAATGGTAAACTGTTTATAATGCAGTAATAAGGATCCTGAAACTTTTAGTTTTCAAGTGGGCTTTAAAGTGACAAATTGTGTGATTACTTCTAGCCTGCAGAATTGTTCACTGTTTATAGTGATAATGCCTTTTAACCTGTGCTTGTCAGGTGTGGGAGGCTGAATGCCAGAGCACATATCTGCTTTGAAGAATTAGCTGACTTATTTCAAAATTAAATGCTCTTTAACAGCTTCAATGTGAATGTAGATGTTCTACTGATACAATATACTTTGCTTTCCTTTTCAGCCCGCATTTAAAGTGGTTTATTGGAGTCCTTTGGGAAGCAAAGAGAACATAACCCATGGTGTTGGCTGCAATGATTAGTAATGCTTTGACAGTGGATGTCTGTTCCATAGACTTCCTGACCTGAGACTGGAAACCCCAAGCAAATATCTGGTAATACTAATTTTGCCCATTCAGAGTTCTTGGGACGCAGAGCTAATAACAGGGAGAACAGAGAAGAACGTGGTCAGGTCTCTGCTCTGGATATGAATGGTACTCAGTGCACTTGTGGGAGACAGAAAACCATATCAAAGGATGATTGAAAAACACATCAAACCTTATTGGCTGGAAAAATAACAAAGTCAAGCAGAAAGGGAAGATAGAGATTTTGAAATTCCTCATTACTCTGCTTACAAACTCTTAAAACATCAGGCAAAAAATAGAACAACTTTTTGCTCTCTCCATTACAAACAGCAGTGGGACAGGCACTTAGCAAAGACTGCATCCAGGTTTTGGACTGAACAGCATACTGAGGTCATATAGGCATTTGTAAATAAATGTGTCTTCATTTTTGGAGTATTTTATGAAAAATGAGCTTCTGCAGGTGCCTGGCTTATGCACTGCATCCTATCTCTGTAATAGCTGGAATTCAGCTGCTGATAATAAGGCACAAATGCGCACAGGTCATGGTCTCACTGAGGTTGGTGCAATTGGCAGTGGTTCATACTGTTGGGCCATATGCTGAGACTGCTCGGCTTCTGTTTCCAAGTTTAGGAAGACTCTCATTGCCAAAAATACTTGTAGCTACAAGAGCACAATAGTGGGGGGGGCTAACCTGGGCTACCGCTGATGAGAATTTCTTTTCAAACCCTTCCCTAGGATAGAGAATAGCCTTGGAGAGCATCCTACATTCACATGAACGACATAAGTCACATTAGACAGACTTGTGTGCCTTGGTGACAACAGGCAACATTCTGACAAATTGCTCCCGCACACATTACTGATCAACTGACAAATCAATGTGTGGGCTTCTTCACACAGCAAACAAGATGTGTGAGCTAGTGTCCTCCACCAAGGGCTTCAAAGAATGTTTCTCTAACGAAACAGAGCACAGGCCTGAGACTAATGTTTTATAACCAGGATTAAATGCTGCTCAGAAGATTTTCTTTCTAATGGTGTGGAAAACCATACATGCCTAGCCAGGGAACTCTACAGTCCCTTATTGGACATAGAACATCTCTCTCTGGGGTTTTGCTTCACCTGGTTGCCAAAAATCAGGTGCTCTGTCACATGATCTGTCACATGCATGCACATGCATGCAGCATCTGCAGTTTGGCTTGCAGTTGTTTGTTGCAGGCAGGCATGAGCTCGGTGGACAAGTCAGGATGTGTGATGCCTTTCACATCAGTGAAGGAGGTGACAAACAAGTGCTGTCCTCTTTGGGTGCTCTGATGTGCTCATGTGTCCCCAGGAATGAAAAAGGATTAAATAAATTAGCAGCAGTTCTCCATTTCACACTCGCAACTTTGTGCTGAATTCTTAGTAGGAACCATGGATATTTTTCAGACTGCATCTCAACTTCAGTGAAAAAACAACACTGTATTAACTGTATATAGGTGTGTATAGTGCCTGCGTGTCTTTATAGCTGCACCCTCATTCAGAGGGTATCAGAGAGAAAATATATCCTTCGGTACCTGAATCTTTGTTCACCTCTAACTTAGCTCACAGGTGTATGAAATCACAAGGTGGCTCAGAGATTCCCACAGAGTGAATGCTTGCAGAATATTCTGTGTTTATTCTAGCAATTATTTGGACACGAGTTATCATGTGTTCATGAAATATCCCAGCTCTATTTGCTTCTGCTGAGGGAAAGAGAATAACTGAAGCACAGGGCTGACAGCATCACACCTTTGATGATACGAAGGAGGTAAAGTGCGATCTTGACTTTAAGTCTTTTAAGACTTTTAAAGCCTTAAAGTAGCCTCTAGCAGACTTTTCATTTTAGTTATTTAGTCTATTTGATTTAAAAATGCTGAACTAAATAAATACACGGCTGTTAGGTTTTTTTAAATTATATGTCAGACTCCCCAGCTGAATGCTTTTTTCCTAAGGCTGTGCTTATGGGAGTTGGAGTCTGACATACAAAATACAAGGAAATACCCAGGCTTTTAAGTACGTATAAGGATGAGGCCTTCAACACCTATTTACTTACTTGATTCCTTCCTTATTATTCTCACAAAGAGAATCCTGACCAAAACAATGTGAGATCCCTGGAGATATTCAAGACCTGCCTGGACGCCTACCTGTGCAACCTGCTGTAGGGAACCTGCTTAGGCAGGGGGGTTGGACTCGATGATCTCTCGAGGTCCCTTCCAACTGCTACAATTCTGTGATTCTGTGAGATTACGGTGCTAAACAGATAGACAGAATTTGCTTATACCTGCATGTGAAGACAATTGTTTTTATCGCTCTCTACTGAGCTGGTGCATTTTTATAGCATCCTAACTGGATTGTTTTGATAGCATTTCAGAATAAAAATGCAATAAATAATATACACAAATACAAAAACACAAGGAAATGTAATAAGTGATCCAGTCAAGCAAGAAATTAAATTACAAGTTGTGTTCCTATGCCTGTGTTTTATGCCGAGAAAGATATCAGCCTCCCTTAGGCTTTCTGCAGTGGTGTGTTTGCTCCCCTTATGTCACGAAGCAGAGGAAGCGGTACATAACTGTAAAGGTCCCCTCTGACATGACTGTGTATCTACGCATCGTTGTGTTTATGTATTGGGATTCATTACAGCTGTGCCCTTAAGTAAAACATTTTTATGATTCTACAGCTTGAGAGCAGAAAAAGAAGAGAAGGAGCTGTAATGAGAAGTTCTCCATGACTCCTTTGGTAAGGAACCAGGGTGCATTCAAAGATCATTCCTTGGGTATATTTCCTGTCATAATCCCCTGAGAGAACAGAGTAGTGAATACCCATGAAAAGAAAGTGGCAAAATTGCCTGGAAATAAGAGTTTCTGAGATGATTTCTTCCTTAAGTAAAATCTTACAACAGCCCTTTCACCTAAATGGATCATCCAAATAAAATATGGCTCTAACTGGTGAGAAAGAAGAAACAGAAGTGTGGATGGGAGCTTAGGGTACAGCTACATTGCTCAAGTATACACTAACTCAATATAACTTTGGTCTGGGGCAGGGGAGGAAGCTATCTTCACTGCCCTTACAAGGAAGCTACTGCACAACCTCACCTCATCATTTTTCTAATTTGTTTCTTTTAAAAATAGGCTCGGCTACCCCTCTGTTCTGCTTGATCACAGAACAGATAAGCCTAAACTGCCAGACATCTTGTGATGCATTGCATGTAAGCTTGTACTTCCTAACAACCATCCCAATGGTACTGGATCCTTGACCCCGCTTCCTCTTCTCTGCTTGTCTTATAAGTGACGTATAATTGGTTATACGTATGCTGGGATGCCCTTTAGCTGGGATAACTTGCAAGGAAAACTTACAGTAACTTGTGCAGCATTCCACCTTACTCCTTGTTAGAAGGAAAAGGAAAATCCACTATCTCCATATTGGTATACATGCAAACAGATACGCAGCATGGTATGTAGTTTGATATACACTTGCTGTGTCCAGTTTCTAAATATGATTTTTAGTATTTAAATCACTATAAACAAAAAGAAAGTGTGTGTTTTGCAAATGAAGAAGTGAAATTGCTTTGGACAGGTTCTTCATAATCTCAGGCAAAGTATTATAGGTCTTAATGATAAACATAAACTTTTCAACTAACACAACCAAGGACAGCAATCTTCCACACCAAAGGGATGCTCCTCCCATAAGTAGCTAACCTCTGAGAGAGATACGCTCCCCTCTGTGGCTGGCCCTTAAATGAGCCCAGGGCAACCCCCACCCTGGGTCCACGTGGGGAGCACAGGTGCAAAAAATTTGCCTGTGCTCCCCAGGCAGCCACAGCCCTTCACCAGGTGCTCAATCACAAGCTCAGGCTGTGACCTAACATTTCCCCTACAGCGTGGAAGTGATATCTCAGACTTATCACCCATTTTATGCTTTTTGAGATGCTTGGAATAGAACTACATCATTTCTATTACCGCAAATGCAAATTCAAATTGTGTCACACTATTAGCTATAATTACATAGCTCAAATTTAATGGACATGCTGCAGCAAGGCTAAAAGACATTGCTGTTAGATTATTAAGTTTCAAACTCTCTTCTTCAGTGTTTCTTTCCAATTCTTTCATATCAGTCGTAAGAGTCCCTTTGGAAATATGTAACTGTCTTCTGAGAGTTTTAAATATTCACTTAAATCTATATGCTGAAGAGGACTGAACAGCTTGACTGAGTTTGTTAAATTTTCTTATTTGAAATTCACATCACATACATGAGAGAACAGGGTGAGAGCTGCTGCCTGTCGCAGTGCTGTGTCCACAAAATCATTAATGACTTAAGCTCAGTAAATAGACCACCAAAGCCTCCAAACTTACCAACTGCTGAGAGAGAGATGTTTGGCATTAAAACCTTCAATTATCCCTGCAAGCATGCAAGATGCTTTCCCGAAAAGGAACTTCAACCTCAGAAAAGGGTGAAGAACTCTACTGCACACAGAATCTAGATGACCACTGTGGAGGGCTGCAGCCAGCACAGCGATGGAGGGTGAGTTGGACTGGACCAGGTGCAGCCTGCCTTCCCTGTGACATCTGTGGCACCAGGGAACCAAAACAGAGCTGCCACACCTGTGGCTGCCCTGTGACAGGAGTGGCTGCCCTGTGACATGACCTGGGTGGGATGCAGGGGTGGACCAAGAGCCCCGTGGCTGTGGTGCTCTGATGTGGAGCTGGGGGCCACATGGTCACACGCTGCTGTGGACCAGCACTGTGCCCTGCACAATACTCCAAAAATGGGACTTAGTCTTCATAAGTTTGTTGTAGGTTACTGAGGAGATCAAGCATACAATGACAAATGAATTATTTAAATAGGCAACCTAACCTCTAACCTGTCCTGTACTATTTGTCGTACTATCTTTTTTTCCCCTCATTTTAATCTTTGTGTTATTTCCCACTTGCAGGAGCTTACAACTTCCCTGCTGTTGCAAAAGTCCCTTCCATAACCTGCCCTACCCCTCTGGGTAAGCCTTAGCAGGGAGGCTGTGCAGACACAGCATATTTGAAGTCCTTCTTTAAAGTGCCACGAATTCAGTGTGTTCCAGGGTCCAGAATGGTCACAGTAAGGGGCTGTCTTATTGTGCAAGCCATACTACCGCAGTACATGGAAAGTTTACTCCCTGCATTAATTTAATTTTCTAAACTGTAAAGCAAACTAGCCTACCATTTCCTATTAGATTCAGTGGTTGTCTCTATACTGATTTGGTTGTGCCACAGGAAGATAAAACTACTCCAGAGAGTAATCTGTACAACAAATACTTAAAGATAACTCTTACATGCTGCAGGCCATGTGTTGCAATTTAGGACTGAAGAAAATACTCTATACTGCAGACTTTTCAGATTGGGCTTATGTCTTAGAGTTTAGAAATATATTCTCTTTCGCAGGAGAAGGTACAATGGTTATTATTAATCTTCCTTGCACTTTCCACTAAATCCTCTTGTTTTAGATCTTTTGATGCATTTTAACCAGACAGAGTGAAATATTTCCATTACAGCTGTGCCAAATTGGGATCGTTTTTGTTTGATTTCACAGAGGTCAGGACAAAACCCATTGCCTTCCTTGCATTACAAGTTTTTTCATTTTCTGTGCACACTTCTCTCGCCTACCCTTTTGACTTCATAACCCCTTACTTAAAGATAGCTTATTGACTGCATGGGGTAGTAACTTGAGAATGAGAGAAGGGAATACTCCCAGGCATCTCCCCCTATGATGAGGCTTTCAGGTTGGATCAAGTGAGAGGATGTAAAAGATCTGCATTACTATGACTGCAACTGAACATACTGAGCATTTACTCTCTGTTTCAGGAAGCTTCAACCCTTGCAATGCTGTACAGTGCATTTGCCCTCTCCCAACACCACAAAAACAGTGAAACAAAATGTCCTAACTTCTGATTGTACTTATGCTAAGATTTCCCTCTTGTCCCTGCTTGTCTTTGGGAGGATTGGAAATGGAAGGACATGAAGCCCAAAGGCCTTTTTGGACTGTGAGTCGCCAAGTGAAATGAGTCCCAGAAAAACATGGCATGTCAGCACTTCTTGCTCAAGATGAAATGGCAGCTCACAGCATACCCGCAGATAATTTTATAACTGGCAAGACAAAAAAGCAAATGGTTCCCTGAGCCCTGGTAAGGGAGCATGTATATTACTAGAGGTAGCTGAGAAACCTGATTCCCAGCTAAATCTCCCCGTCCACAGGAAGAAAGGATGAAGAACAGGAACAGACTCATATACAGAAAGTCAGAGTCAATGGTCTAGGCGATGCTGGGTTGCCTGACCCTTTTTATTGGAGTAAAATAAAGTCCTCTTAAGAGACCTTTGGCCCAAGTGACTGTCTGAACACTGGTTAGAGAACAGCCTAGAGGCATGGACAGCCAAAATGTCAAAAATAATTAAAATAAAATAAAAAGTACGTGCTTGGAAATATTTAAAAACAGCCATTCCTTTTTCAATGCAGGCATCTGGAGGAAAAATAACTGAATGCAAGTATATTAAAATTAGAAGGGGTTATATAGGTGGCTCAGTGTGGAGTCCTTGCCACACAGTAAGTCCTGCCAGTTGGCTTTCCTATCAACTCAAATTTTGCCACACAACTTATCTTGACAACTAAATCTTTACATGCTCTGATTCAGAGTGTTCTAAAATTGTGTCCAGACCTGGACTTTTAACCAAAAATTTAAAACAATTTATACATGAAGACTGAGGCTGTAGTTCAGCATCACCACCAAACCTGCAGCTTATTACCCAAAGGTGCATAGAGAACTTACCCACCGTGTTCCCCTCAGCTAGCACTGATCTTCCCCTTGCACAGCCCACAAAGAGTGTAGGAAAGAGGTGAGTCTTGCTGTGTGTCTCAAGTTCTACCTGAAGTGCATGTGTGGACAACAGAAAAGCAATGCAAGAGATCCTGCTCCAGCCCCCTGTACACTGAGCAGGGTACTTTTGAAGCAGTGGCTGGAGAAGGCTGGAGAATGTCTCAAGATCAGCATCTTTGATATCACTGGTTATTTTTTCTACACGTAGACCAGAAAGGAGCACCGTTTCCTTGGTGAGATATGTTGTAGGAGAGCGCTGGAAACAGTTATGGTGAAGACAGAGGAAGTGCACAGCCAATCGTGTGCTGCACCAGGTAGGCAGGGCTGCATCCCTCCTCAGCATTTCCTCCCTCATATCTGCCGTTGCCATCTTTACAGGCACTTTACAGGAGAGCTACTCTTCAAGCTGATTGACCCTCATGGACCAAAGTAGCATTTGTGGTCAAGTACTAGGCTAATAATTGCAACAAGATCCACATCAGAAAGTTACAGTCTCTCAGCTGGAAAAAAGATGAAAAAGGCTCTCATAAGAAATGCTGCTATGTCATCATCCTATAACAGACAGGATGGATCTTATAATGTCACCAAGCAGCACACACTAGCAATAAATGCCCCCACCCAGCTCCAATAAAAGCAGCAGAGATCACTCTCAATCTCTCCTGATGGAGCTGTTCCATTTTTTATAAATATTTAAATATTCATTTGACAAGTGGAAGAGACTGACAGTATCTTAGTACTGAAGACATTCACAAGGGATCCCTGAGACCCAGATTCAAGTTGTCTCACAGAATAATAAAGAGTATTTCTCTAGGGCTTGCATCAGGATTGTTTTTTCTCTTTTCCAGGACACATTGCTGGTCAAGAACAGAGAGAAAGAGGGAAACTTGACCTGGAACAGTGCATTGTGCATCTCTAGGGCATTCACCTGGGTTGTGACGGAGAGGCTTTCTACCTAAATGAATACTGTAACCATTGTTCTAGTGGCTGTTGCAGTAAAGTTCCCTCACACCTTCCAACTCCTTCATCCCTACGTAGGAAAAAAAAGTCTTCCTGGTCCAGAGAGGATCCTTCCCATCAAAATCCAGTTCTCTGAAACATTTTAAGGGGCCAGAATTTTCTGATGGAAAACATACCCACTGGAAAGTTTAAAACAGTGCTGTCTGTAACTACTCACAGTTCAACTAAACAAAGTAAGAGAAAGTTCATACACTCAAGATTGCACACAACATCTTCAGCTTATATCAGTTTGACTTGCCCTGGTAAATATAAACTAGTTTCCACTTTTGAAGATAATTTAACTGCACATCTGCACACTAGTTTAATTTAAATGGATGTACTTTTCCATTTAGAGGAAGGGATTGGAATTCAATGGATAAGCAGAGAGCTCAATGCAGAATGGAAAAGAGGGATGAAAACTGGAACGTAGAAAAACAAGCCGGCAAGCGAAAGAAGAGATGACAAGGAAAAAGAAAGGTTCTGGAAAACATCTGGAATACAGATCTACAGACTGAAACACTGCTGGCCACTTACAGAGAGGGACATGTGGCCACAGGGAAGGCCAACTACAGTATCAAGGAGCCTATCAACACACTCAGGTATCTAAATTACTGGAAGAAAACTGGAAAATAAATTCCAAGTTTTGAGAGGAAATGAAAAACATTAAAAATCTGGATGGAGATTGCTCCTGTTGGCAGATTCAGTTGTTTCAAGTCCACTTTCAGGAAGGACCTGAACATACGTTTGAGTTAGCTAGGTGCTTTCAAAGCTCCAGCAAATTCTATCTTTTTCTTCTTGGTTTCCTCAATTGTCTCCCAGTTCTGTGTCTGTCAGCGCAATGTCCTCAGAAGCTTTGCAACAGACTCTTAACAGTTAAAATATCCTCCAAAACCCTGAAATGCTCGTTTGTGCTGACTTTTGACTTTATTTTCAAAGTTGTATGCTTGTACGTAACACTGATCTCAGTTCTTCATGCCTGCATATGGAGAGACATGCCATCCTTCCTCAGCAAGCCTAGCATGCCTCTACATCTGTGTTGGTTTAGATGAGAACATAGCAGTAACTGCACAAGATGTTTGGATCAGAGACTGGAATTTTGCTTTGTAAAAGAGTTGGATCCTGGACATCAGTTAAAATTAAAACTCACAGTAACAAGGTGTTGAGTTTTTAGTCCAGAAGAGCACCTTAAAACTCTTCATGGGCTTTCTGGCTCCATATCACTCACACAGGCTCAGGAGAGGTCAATAAATGCTTGCTAAAATGCTCAGGCAAGCTCTGTTGTTTTACTAAGATGACAATGCTGAAGGGAAGCTGTGTTTTTAAAGAAATATTTTCTTACATTGTGAACGGAATACTAAATATACTATATCTGGATATTTTAAAGCACAGTTTTCTTTCAGGAAGGCAGAAGAACAGTGAGCACAACAAAGAACCAGTTACTCAGCTGCTAATGATGTAAAATAGTAGTTCTTTTTTTGTCAGACACATCTTAAAGATACCAACAGCATTAGCCAGAGACTATGCTGCAGACACACCATGCTAGTTTCTTACAGATGTGTAAGACACTGTCGAGAGACCGGGCTTCTGGGAACAAACGGGACGAGCTCATAGAGTTTGCAGGTAAGTTCCCCTTTATTGCGTTTCAGCAATACACTATATAGCCCTTAGTAGTGTAAGCATTAGCAATCACGTGTGAAAGCATTTACCTAATTGGCTGTGCTGCCTTGAGCAGTTCCGTGATTGGTGATCACGCGCAGAGCACACGCATGTTCTGATTGGTTTGCAGTGCTTTTATCTCCCAAGCGATAAGTAGTCCCTGGCTACCCCCCTGAATCTCTGAACTCTAGTTACCCTTTCAGCCTTCACACAATTTTCTCCTCTAAGCGGCATTTGGCTGCCCCTATCCCAACAAGACACCATCCAGTTTTCACAGAGTGAGAGGAAAGCAGACGAATCTTGATCTGTGCATGGAAGTCAAGCTAATGAACTAGAGGTTTTAGGCAACTGACCACAATAGGGAGGCTATCTCCTTCCAAGGGGGTCTCCCATAGCTGCCTTCCACTGCCAGCTCTCTGTCTGGCTCAGGACTTTGAGGAGTCTTATTATGAACTCTATGGAACACTGCATTGTATATTTGGGTTACTTATGTCTCCATTCATTTCCTTTCCAACTCCTTGTCTTGTAACAGAATAAAAAGTACTGAAATAACATCAAGGCAAAATTGATTAGTTTTGTTGGGTATTACCACCAGCTTTATCCTTTCATCTCCAGAACATACAAAAATAGTTCTTATGCAAAGAAAACCAAAACCAAGTGAAACAACTCAGAGAGACCTAGAGACTCCAAAAAGATGGAAATTAACTGAATTTTAATTCTTTCAGGAGACTCAGAAATGTGGACTTTACAAGTTCTTCATTATTTTGAAAATTTGTTAAATTGTGATATAAATAATCTAAGCTCATGTCTAGCCCTGTGGTGCTTCTTTAAAGATGAAAAAGCAATAAGATAATAAAAAGTGTAAACATTCGGATAGCTGCTCACAGGGAAATGTTTGAACCAGCAGTTCTTTCTCTGCCTCTGCTGCAGTTTAGTTGGTTTTAGTTTTTAGCAAGAGGAATAACAGGTTCAACAGATGTGAGTACAAGCTCATAGTCACTGTCAGTGCAACTTTTCACACAAACATTGGTTTTTGGAACATGGACAAGTTTACACTGCTGATGATTAAGAGACTTGCTCAAAATTCTGAATATTAAATAGAGCACAGGAATAGTATGAAAGGTGTTTGTGGATGACAATCATGAGGACTGTCACAAAACACTACCTAACAAATTGATGTTCAACTCCCAGCTTTCAAACACAGACCCCAGTGGCCTCAGACAACTAAATGTGATTTACAGCCACTCAGACACAGATTTCTGATCCCCCTTCCCAAGAGGCTACACTTGCATCTCTGTTTAGAGAGTAATGCAGAGCAACTGTTCATACAGGTTTGAGACCCCTGTCACATGCAGGGAGAGACAGGAAAACATGAAAATGGAACTTCGTTACTTTGCCACTGCCTGACTTGCCCCCAAGGGAAAGGGAGTTATGTACTGGGCTGCCTTTAGAGCAGGAGATAAAATGAGAAGGAACGTGTCAACATCCATCTGAGATTTAGGTCTAAGGGATCATTTCTACCTTTTCTGCTACACGTGAGATGAAAAAACGTTACATACCTTACTATTCAGCAAACTATGGTCAACCAAGATAGGATGGCAAAGAGAGGGACATATAATACAGACAGATGTGTACCTGCAGTCAATCACTTACTTTGGATTTCCAGCCCCTGGTTTCTTTCTCCGGAATATGTTGAGGAAAGTGTTGGACTTGCAAGGTGCCTTGCCATCCCCGACATGCATACGCACCACATCTGAGGTGGTGAAGGCACTGCGGACGTTCCTCTCAGGCTTGGCTATGATGATGTACATCTTAGGAGTGAACATGCACCCCAGGGCCACTGTCACGCTCAGGCTCACTGCGAAACAAGTGGTGATGATCTTGTAGTTGCTCCCAAAATAGATAGGCACAAAGGCCAGCCAGATGATACAAGTCGTGTACATGGTGAATGCAATGTACTTGGCCTCATTGAAATTGGCAGGCACATTGCGAGTCTTGAAGGCATAGTAAGTGCAGCTCATGATGAGGAGTCCATTGTAGCCCACAGGAGCCACGACACCTAAGTTGCTGGTGTTGCAGATAAGGTAAACTTCCTTAATGCTGGGGTAGGAAAGGATGGGCATTGGAGGCTCCAGGATGATCAGTGTGACCACCAGTGTCAGCTGCACACTGATCAAAATGGAGGCAATGACCACTTGAGCCCAAGCACTCATGAAACGTGGCTTGCGGGTACAGATCTTCTTTTTGCTGCCTGCCAGAATGCGTGCAATGCGGTTGGTTTTGGTCACAAGGGCAGAATAGCACATGGCAGAGGAGAGACCCACCAGAAGGCGCTGGAGGTAACAAGATATCGTAGTGGGTTTAGCGATAAGGGTGAAAGGGCAGACATAACCCAGAAAGATGCCAGCAAGGATTATGTAGCAGAGCTCCCGGCTGGAGGATTTGACAACAGGGGTGTCCCTGTAGAGCACAAAGATTAGGGTGACAAACATGGTGACCAGGATCCCCAGGCAGGAAAAGACCACAGCCACAATGGACTCTATATTGCTCCACTGGAGGTACTTTACAGGGATGGGTTCACAGCCTGCAGCGTACAGAAAAGAAACAGAGTGTTAGAAAGGTATCTACTTGAAGAAATAACTTTTCTTCTGGCTTCCAATATAATCCAAACATTAGCTTATGCCTATGTGTCAAGGATTATTAAAATCATTTTACAAATGAGTGAACTGCAACATGGAAATGTTTAGATGAAGTATTTTCAAAAAATAGCCATAAACTTTGAGCAAGCCAAACATTTGCTTATGATGCTACAAAGAGAAATGAGATTTACAAAATTTCTTCTAATTTTCTTTGGAAGACATGCTGACAATCCCAGTATAACAAAGGCAGAGCTGAGAACAGAACGCAGACAGACTCAGCATCATCACTTCATTTCAGCAGGGAAAGGATTATTACAAATAAGAATGGCAGCTTTTATCATCCTCAGACTATCTTATTTTAATCTTCATCAAAATAAGAATAATGACACAGTACATTTTTCTGAGGGTGATTTTATTAAAAAAAAGTGTTTAGATATTTTTTATGGGCAGAAAAAACAGAAATCTAAGGTAATACTGTACCTTCTCCTTACATTTTTGCTTTTATTTTTCTTTAAAATTACTTCATTTTCACTTTGTCAGACCCTCTGCCCATTGTTTTCCCCCTACGCTCCTTTCATCATCTCCACTAAATAATACAATTCAATTCTTATGGAAAAGTCAAACCCACAAAATATCTCTGCCTTTAGAAAATAACTGGAAAAGCACTCCTTTATGATTAGTTCAGATAAGCAAACACAGGCATCAGTTAAGATGGTGCTTAACTGTCAGAGCTCTCTCCCACACCCATGTTAAAGGAGTCTCTGGCTGCCTTCCTCACTGTGCTGAAAATGCAATACTATCCACGAACACTACACAGAAAATAAAATCCTCTGGGCTAATAGGACGTTAAAGTTGGAAAGCTGAGTTACTCAGAATCTTTATGCTGGCATTTCCTAATTTCTGTTCTTAACAGTGCCAAAATGTTTTTAATATGTTTATGGATATTTTCTGAGGTTTACAATAAAACCAGAATGAGCAAGAGATCAGTGCCTCCATTGGCTGAGCTGGGCCCTTCAGGCCACCGAGCTAATGGCATGGGTGACTGCAGCAGCAGCCTGGCATCCTCTGCCTGCTCTGAGGCACTTTTGGGTGTCAGAGACCATCGGTTGTCAGGGCAAGAAAGGGCACACTGAACAAGAACTGCCTCTGTAATACTTCTCTCTAACCAGACCCTATGTCCTTCCTTAGCTGTATCTCAACCTGAGCACCCATTACCCATTCTGTTCTCCCGTGGTTTCCCTTGGATCCAGCTCACCTTTTGTGCCTTTCCCCCACTACTCCCATCTTCCCTCCCAGGGTTTTTCCTAGATAGTCACTTCTCCACCCATTAGGACCACTGCTGACCCAACATTTCACCTCCTGGACTGGCTGCTTATGACTTCTGCCTGAGTGGGTTATTGGATGTGGCTAGGAACCGTGAGGGAAAATGGTGGAGTCAGTGAGATTGCAAGAGAAATATTTTTAACTCCCAGTTTCATTGCTGAATCATAGCAAGGGTCCTGATATTGTTGAGAGAAAAAGCCACGCTCATTCCTTTCCTCAGTGTGGACTATGTCTGCAGAAATCATCCTGTATGAATTAAGAGCTTCTGAGACCCAGAATTCTGCTCAATCTATGAGTAATCATCCACATGACGACAAAAAAAATTATCACCAATACTCATACCAAAATATAAAGTTCTCCCTTTTAAATACAGAATAAGTAAGTTGAAGTGTGGATCAGAGCTGAACAAACTCAAGTTTTGCTGTAACCTCATTGTGAGAAAGAAAAAAAAATGGTTTTGTTGAAATTAAAAAAAAAAAAAGTCAGCCTGAGGCGACGTCCTGGCATGGAAAATTTCTGCACAAGCTTTTAATGTCTTCCAATGTCATATGGACTGAAAGAATGCCTTATAATCCTGAACTCTTTGTATCTAAAAGTACTGGTCTGACTTAAATACAGGTAATGCTGTCTATCATCTGTAACATCAAGAACAATAGGAATGATAGTGTGTACATCTGAAGGTCTTATTTCATAAAGAAAAGGAATTTTGTTTTGCTCAGGACTCAAGTGAGGAAAATCTGTTATTTCAATCAGTATTTTTGCGGTGAAATGAAATTATAGAAAAGCTTTTTATTAGAAGTAGGAGCCTCTGGCCATTGGCTGCAGCAGCCCAGAGCAGGAATTGGCTCCTATTCTGATTTAAAAGTGGACTAACAGTCAGAAGCTAGTGTTCTTTGATTAATACACACAAAGCTCTTTTCTGAAACAAGAAGCAAGTCTGTGGTTGCTGGAAGGCTTAAATTTTATGTGTGCTTAGCAACATAAGTCATACTCGTTCTGTCTTAAACAACGTGCTCAGAGACTTAGCCCTGATTCAGCATGTAGGTAAGTCTATCGATTGCTTTGAGCTTATCCTGTGCAAGGTTTTAGAAACCTGTTTTGTTATATCAGTGCAATTCCTGTGCACCAGCAAGCCCCAAGAGCCACATATGCTACAAACATTGCAAAAAAAAGTGCCTTCACTGCTTATATCAGCAAATCATTTTTGGTTGTCAGCATTTGTGAAGGTGGATCATTTCCCAGCTAGGAGACAGTAGGCTCAGGAAGCGTGTTGCGACAGGGGGAGGATACTCTGTATGCTTACAAGTCATATAAATAAATAAATAAATAAGGCAGATAATCAGTGGCAAAAACATGACGGTTAAAAGTTTCTAGTACAAAACTGCTTGGTAGTTTTCATCTATTATTGTCTCTGCAGTTTGACCATGAATCATTTCCCAGAGTAGAAGGCTAATTGATTTTTACTTATTTATTTTAAAAAATGGTACTCATACTGCAAAGCCAATAAGAGATTCCAAGATGCTTTCTGAGGTCATTAACGCATCCCAGGTAATTCATTTCATAATAGCTCTATAAAACTTCCTTTCCTATCTTGCTTTATTGCTTGTGTAAGACGAAGAAAACTGGGTTTACTAGCTCGACATTTATTGTTCTTATACAGCTTCTGATACTATACAAGATGGCTTTCCTTGGCACAAGACCTTAGGATACTTGTTTTAGTGACTATTTGTCAGGTCAAGTTAAACGCAGAGTATACATCACTTATGATGAGAAATTCTTTGTGCCTGCTGATTGCATTCCGCTGACCACATTTGTAGGGAAAGTAATCTAAAAGAAATATTTTACATTTAAAAATAAAATTTAAATGTCAGGAGAGGAATGCTGAGAAGCAGAGACTGATTGCAAATGGAGAGAATGAGCACCTTGAAAAGCATGTCTCAGTAAATGAGTTAGTATGCAATTCATGTTTCTTAAAAGGACTAGTAATTTTAAAGTCTACGATGGAAAATGTGAATAAAACTGCATACATGCATTTATGATTTAAGGCAGAGGGAAAAACAATCTTAAATGTGAGATGTTAATGTCTGTGTCTAGATGCTACGATGACTGGCAGAGTATGAATACAACATGAAAAACAAATTATAAAAACATATCTGACGGGAGAAGTACTGGAAAGCAAAGACAATTTCAAATTAAATGGTACCAGTGGTGACTCCAGCAAAGCCCCAAAGACAGAGTTTGTCTAGCTCAATTTCCCTTTACTAAAGGGTAGGATACTAGTAGTTTCTCTTTACAACTTTGTGATTTCTATTGCAATTCAAGTAAACGACGTAGGGGTTAAAAAGAACCTATCTCCTCAATTAGACAGAACAAAGAAACTGTGCAGAAGCAGTCTGCCATTTTGAAGTTCTCTAGGAAATCAGTCAATAGCTATGCTGTCATTCGACTGACGCTGCTGCGATTTTAGAGCAGCAGCAGCCCAGTCTCCTTGCTGAGAAGAAACGCAAATCAGCAGGTCACTTACTGATTTCATTAAAAGTTAATAGATTGCAACATGCCCCTGAGATTTTTTCCAGCTTTCTTCAACTCCTTTCAGCAGTGCTTGTCATTTTTACGTGCCCCCTTTTGAGCTATTTTGGGCATCTGGTAGCACTGAACCATATTCATTCAAGTGAACATTGATCTCTCACTATGTTCTTGTTCTGCCTTATTGATTAAAAAGAAGCTCCAGTTTTCTTCCCTGAATAGTAGATGCAAACAATTCTGCAAACCTCCAAGACTAACAGCACGGTTCTCTACAGACATCTGCTTTCAAATTAGCAGACATTGGTGTCACAGAAGGTGGGACTGAATGTGAGCTTTCACAGTGATTAGGATCTATATTTGTGAATCTATATATTGTAGATTTTCTAGTGTTTGGAAAAACAAGATGTTTTTCCACAACTGAGGCCCTTACAGAAAGCATTTTTTAAGATCTCTTCTTTCTACAATCCATTTACATGAAACTTGAAGGAACAGAATGATCACTGAGATCTCTGTATCCTGACAAATTTGGCTGAAAAAGCTTCAGTTGTATACAACAGTAAGAGAGACAGAGGTACTGTTGGAGTCAGAGTTATGGGATATAGATACACATAAATCTGGGACATGACCATAGCTTGTCTTTCATTTAAACAAACAAACAAAAAAATCCCAAACGCTCAAACAAACAAACAAAAAATAAAACCCCACAAGATAGACAGTGGCTAAAATTTCCCAGTTTGTTATCATTAATGATGCATTTTTAGCTGAAGAAGAGGCCAGCTTTCCCTCCCAGAAGAAACCCCATGAAAGTTCACTTGGCTTCAGTGCACTGGCTTAAGAGTACTTCACCTATGTGTTTAGTGCTGCAGCAATATCCCGTTGCCACCCAGTTATATTAAAGGACAATGATGCGATAAGTTGCATAGCTGATCTTTAGATACCTAGTCAGATAGTTTCTTTGACTATGATGCCCTGCTGATACTGATAGTGAAGCCTGCAGATGCAGCATGGTGTAGGGTCTTTAACAGTGATACAAAGCAACCTCCAAGGTCAAGGTGGTGCTTCTCAGAGCATTACATCTATTTTCTTGAGGTAATAGTAACTGCAAAGCCCAGAGCAGGTGTGGGAAGTTGACCTTAATAGGTACAAAATAACAGAAGGATGCCATAGTATAGGACTCATTCAAAGCATATACACAGGGGATACAAATTCTTGCTCTCCCTTTCCAAATTTTCCCTTACTTCTGCCTGCCTTGCTTAGGATTTTGTTGAGGTATCCCTTGGTGGTGGGTGCAGAGTGAATGATCTTTACACCAGAGGAAATTCTGGTAGCCAGTTATTGAAAGTCTAGAAATCTCAAATGAAGTATTACTAATTGCGTGATAGAATGAGCAGAGAGCATATCAACTAATCTGACAATGATGCTCTGAGCACTTGTGATAATCACTGCTAAAACTGCAGCAAATTCTGCTAAGTTCATTAGTATTTTTAGCAGCTTAATTAATGCTTATGTTAACTGAAAGGGAGGAACAGACAGAATACATCATTTCTTCTTGGCACAAATTTCACTGTCTTTATTGTCACTGTTGTTGAACTGAGCCAAAACATTTTCAACCTAACCTGCACTAGAATGTGTGTTTAAGTATTTTTGTTTAATATCTTTGCATGCTAACACCTTACTTTTCACCACACACCATTCTTATCATGTCCTGTCAAATAGGAATGCATTTAGAGGGACACCTCCCTACCTGTCAGTTCAGCATTTGGCCACCAGCCAAGTTCACAGGCTTTACAAGTGAATTCATCCTGAACAAATTCATTCTCCTTGCAAGCAGTACAAATCCAGCAGCAGCTCACTTCTCCTTTCCTGATCACCTGTAATGCAAAACATATCCTCAGCAATGATCCTCTGTAAGACAACACAGAAGCCCCCACAGCAAATAGGTACTGTCTGCATTGTTAAAATATGATGGGATTCCTGTGTATGGGACACTGCACACAAAGAGGAAATATTTGTCCTGATTCTGTGTCTGCCCCTCTGTGTTAGAAATTGCGCTTCTAAGTTCAAGGATAATCTCTTAGGACAACTCCATTTTGTTTTCTGTTGCTGTTGGTAGTGTTTGTTTTTTTGTGTGTGTGTGTGTTTTATTTTTTCTTTTTTTTCTGAGTTCGAAGTACAAAACTTTTTCCTTTTGGTACAGTGGCATGGCAAGTGTTACATTTTCAATCAAACTTGAGAAGAGGTTTAATCTGAGAGATGGTTCAGGTCAGGACAAGTCATTCAGCTCACAGTATCTACTGCATAGTAAAAAGCAGTAAACAAAGTCAAAGGTTAGAACAAAGAGTGATTCATGCATTTACATATATATTATTGTATATATATGCATAGATACAAGCACAGGCACTCACACAAATTCTAATTTACAATGAAGTCTCTTTGGGACTCATCACACTAGTGTAGATAGAAATTAAAATATGAGCAAATTAA
This sequence comes from Penelope pileata, assembly GCA_013396635.1. Lineage (NCBI taxonomy): Eukaryota > Metazoa > Chordata > Aves > Galliformes > Cracidae > Penelope > Penelope pileata. The sequence goes on from WBMW01005007.1 coordinate 1,506,345, forward strand.
AAAATAAACCAAAAAAAGGATGTAATGAGTCCTAGCAGAAAACAAAACCAATATGTGGTGTCCAAGAGCATGGTTCAGAACAGCTCTTTTGGAGATAAATGTCCCTGAAAGCTGTGTCTTCCTCTTATGTGAATGCTGCTAAGTGTAATAATCCAATGCTGAAGATTTGTTTCCTCATCTTGTCTGCTTGTTTCATTATGCTGAAGATGCAAGAAAGGTTAATGATATCTCAATCTCATGGGGCTCCAACAAAGACTCTGTTTCTTTTTGCCAGAAAGGAGGAATCCAGACTTCTCTCCAGGACTTTAATATCCATCAACCTGCAGAGCTAAGTGAAATAAAAAAATTTTCCTGTATTGGATGATGGCTTTGTGGGCTTTTTTGTGTGTGTTAACATTTCCTCCTGCATTCTGTGGAAAGAGTCCAATAGACTTCAATGGGAGCTGAAGTTGGCATTCTGTATGCATGTTGTTTACATATACACACATACACAAACTGCACAATCTCAAAAACAGAGAAAAGATGTTCTGAAGGGCAGTAAATACCAATACTGCTTCCCCTCCAATCTTGCTGGAGTATTTCACTAAGCCTTTGCCAAATAATCAATCAATAATCAATTACATCAGCAATATAGAATTTAAAAGCTGCAAATGTGCTTATTAAATGAAATTAAAAAGAAAAAACATTTCTGAGGTGATATTCCTGAATGGGCTTCTTGCTATTTTTAACTTACTGCATCCATAATATTTTGATAGCGGTAGAACATGTCTTTATGTCATCCAGACATGGTAGGTGGCAAAATATTTGTAGCATGATTCAGGCCTTACTGTTTGGTAAACAAAGAGTGATTTCATTTGTGTTTCCATACCTCCTGTTGTGAACATGAGATACAAACAGGCTTCTTTTTTTTTACCTTTTTCTCAAAGGTGTTATTGTTGGAACAAAATACTGGATTCCCATGGATTGAAGTATTTTAAGGATTGGCCCCCAAGTGAGTCCCAGCCCCTGACCATTGTAGGCAATGACTAAGTGAAAATCATGTTCTTTCTTGCATAAGGTGAAATTTAATTCAAATCTTGTCATACTGGAAGATTCAGTATCACTACAAATGGCAACTTTAGAAAGCATGGGCCTTTATGTGGGATTGTAAGAGTAAAATGTTAATCTAGGAGTTTTCCTATACTTTTGCCTTTTTTGTAGAAAAGGTAGTTCCAAGTAACATGCTTTGGCTTGAAAGAAGATTGGTTGAGTTTAGTGAAAGAGCATTGCCAGGTTATTCCCATTTCTGTGGCACAAAGTGTCTAGTGCACACCTTAATCTGCCCCTTCAAGCAAGGCTCACTGCACACTGATCGGACCATTCCACTCTTGTTCATCTGAATCCTGTAATCATCGATGTTGAGCACGCCCTCGTGCCAGGTTCCAATGAGGACGTAGTCATAGCGGTTGGGCTCTATGTACTGCAGGTTCATAATGTCATACCTGCAAAGGAAAAACCAGAGTCACTGTCCTGCAATATGAAGGATAAAAATTTACTGTGGACTAGAGTTTCCCAGAAGCACCAAAAACTGTAGGATCTGCAGTAGAATCACAGTGAATAACATCTCTGATTACCACATTATTATTGATTGCCTATCTCATTTCCATAAAACTGTGGGTGAAAAGCTGTGTATCCAGGAAGAACTATACACTAAAGGCAGCAAGTGCTGCTAAAAATTCACATGTAAGCACTGTTTGGATGGTGCGTTGTTCAGACATTTTTTAGGACCTTTAACATTCACTTGGTGCCTAAATACAGGTGGGCTGCAGTGTAGCTCCTACTGGGAACCCTGAAGTAATCACCCAGTAAAAATACTCTAACTAAACAGGTAAGCCATAAGTTAACTGTAGACACTAGCTCAACTATTAGCATTACCCCACTCAGTGAGAATGTCAGGAAAAGTTAGCAGCCTGGGCACAATATTAACTTCCGTCTCATAAGCAAGTAGGACAGAACTTCTGAAGGCTATATATAATATAAAGGAACCATAAAACACAGATACAGAAAGCATTCTGTTTCCCTGCCTCCCTCACTGCCCTCCATGTGTTGGGCCTAATGTGTGCACATTCCTTACTGCTTAGTGTTCAGCTCTTTTTTTCACTAATAGAAAGTGGCTTGTGATTAATTGTGGTAATTTCATAACAGAAAACAAGCAAGAATGTGAGAATGAATAGTGGAGAGTGCACAGAGAGGAAGAACCAAAAAAGAGGATGAACCTACAGGCTGGCCTCTTAAGACGAGAGGTAGGTGGGAGGTATGCGTGGGAGGAATTTGATGGACAGAATAAAGAGAGCTGCAAACCAGAAATCAGCACTGGAGCTGAAAATTACAAAGCAGCTTTGGTTTACATGCCTGGAATTACCACCTTGGTTTTTTTGCTACTGGATTGTCTCAGTCTCTGGACAAAAAATTCTTTAGTTTATAATGAATGTTGCTAATCTGTATGCGCATCAGGAATAAAAGGTAAACAAAGTATGAGCCATAAATAAAACTGAGATGCTTGGTTCTAGGCAAAGAAGGAGAAATATCCAATTCTTTCTTTTCCCTGTTGAGGTTCAAAAATGCAAAATTTCAGCTTTGCAGTTCACAGAGGAAAGGTTACTCTCTAGATGCCTAGTTTTAATTGAATCTTTGAGATCTCTCTAGTGAAAGACAATTTAACAATACTTAGATCTCAGTCTTGCAAACATGCATGCTCAATGTCAATGCCACTGCACAGATCCACTGAATCACATGGGAAAAGGAACTCTCACCATAACTTCAATAGAGCTCCATGCAGGTGCAAAAACCAGCTCTGAAGCTCCATGGTTGGCAATTGGCTCTTAACTGAGGAGTTGCTAAGAAAAGGGGTAAATTTCAAAGTCACTAGAAAACAATTCTTTCTCATCTCCCATCTCTTACAAAGAAATAACATAAAAAAGGCACGTTTTTTTCAGGATTATGAAGAATCAGCATAGCAAGAAGCAGTAACAGCAGGGCACTTTATAATGTAGATTCAACAAAGAGGAGTAAAATTGAACAGGAATGTACATGTTTCTTACTAGCAAGCACAATTGACTTGGTTTTTAGTGTGACCTTGAATTAGATCAATACAAAATTATTTATTATGGTCTGGAAAATGAATTCAGGAAGGGGAATAAAAGATTACTAAAACTTCACATTCCCTTAACGGAATTTTCAAACATATACAGGTTGTTTTCATTTTTGCAAAAATATATTATAAGGCACAAAGTAGCATTAATGTAATATCAATCAAGAGCTGGCAAATTCAAGGATATGATTTTATTTTAGGTTGAAAGCCATTCTTATGTTTTCTGATAACACCATTCCCTTCTCTATCACTTATCTGTCAAAGAATAAAGCATGTAGACAACAAGATCTTAAACAGCCTTGCATATGACAAGTTATGGCACAATGCTTGCAGCTTTGATATGCAGCTTGAATTTTAAGTGGAAGAATGTGATCTAACAAATACATTTGCTATGGAGACATACATAAATTCTTTATCCTTTCCTTCTTTTCTTTAATGAAAAATTCCTGCTTTGAGTAAGGACAAGTTCAGTGCTTCAATACCTCCCTCTATCACCATCCTCCCATGAATATATATACAACTTTTACATCTTGGCCTACATCCAAGCTAAAAATGATTATCCCAAAATAAGTGGGTTTTACAAGAGTTGTGAAGCTCTAAGAAAGTAAGGATCATGGAGGCAGCTGGATGTCACACACATACGGCAGCATTTGCATAAGCTATGAAAACATTCTGCACATAAGAAAATGAACCTTTCTTTTAATGTAAGAACAACCTCTCAAGTATATTGGGAAGTGCCATGAACAAGGAGGTGAGGTCATACAAACAAGTTACTTATGAGGTGAGCCAGACTGCGAGCTGGTCGCAGGCACGTTCATACTCTGAAGTAAACACTGGTTAGCCTGAAACAGCTTCCCTTCTCTACAGAGAAGTTACCTTCCTTTACAGCCATAGCACCTGAATTGACAGTAAGTTTGATATCCTGGAGAACAGCAAACAGCAATGCTGAAAAATGCTTGGATGTATCTGGCCTAAACAACTACCCATGGAACCAAACTCCAAAACAACCAATTGCATTTGCCTCACATTGCTTTGTACACAGTATATGTTTTAAGCCTTTGTACTATGCATTGATAATTTACTCAAAGCATTGGAGTCAGTAGAATCACCATGTTTGAAGCCAGAACAGCTACTAGTGAGAGTTATATGAGTCCACATGTAAGCCTAGTTAGGGTAAAACGAACGTTCGTCTTAGCTTCTGAACACATGAAAGGCTCAGTGCTGAGGCTGAACACTGACAATTCTTGTCAGTTGTCCAGTAGTGTTTTGTAGTCATGGGTCTACACAAATTGTCCTTGAGGAGTAAATTTCCTCATAGCAGCCATAAGGTAGAAGTAGACAGTTACTTTAAAACAGACAAGACCTTGAAATGCACGGATCTGTCCCCTGCCCTTTGCGTAGGCCCAAAGAAGGATGTGGTGTGGACTTCTGCATCCTGCACACCTTCTCTAGCCATTTCTGAGAATTTGGGTGACATGATTACTATTGAGAAAGTAAATAGGATGTACTCCATGAAAGTCAAAAGTTCAGCAATTTTAGAAACATGTTTAATGGCATTATAGGGAGCACATACTGTTGTCTATTTTCCAGAGCTATATCCAGGCTATTTTTCCTGGAGGCAGTACAGTCAGTTAAATGACTGCATTTGTGCCCTTCTGATAAAGCTCTGCTTCACAGTCCCACATAAATGCTCTCCAAAGAAAAGATTCCACACAAAGAAATAAACCTTTCAAAAATGCCTCATGATTTCAAATCTCATTTTGATAAAAGCTTGAAAGTATAAATTGAGCCTGAGATAGAAAAAAAAAGTTATATCTAAACAAATGGTTAAGCTTTGACAAAGCTGTAAGGGATTCAAAACAGGGAATTGCATGAATGCCAGGCAAACATAACTGCAGGCATCTCTACCTGGTCTACCCACGATTAGTGCAACCAGGGGTTTACGAGAGATTATTGCTCAAAGAACCTCACAGATCTTGCAGATAATTGCTGGCTTCTGAGAAGGAACATTGCCTTATTCCATCCTGCGGAGTTGATTTGTTTACATGATAGAGTAACATAACACTGAAATATTTTTACATATTTATGATACCTTCTTGTACTGGCATACAAAAGCTGGCAAACTTGGCAATTTCAGATCTGTCTCTCTGATTTATTTAGGCATTGTATGTGATGTGTAGCTTTTCATTTTGTTGAGGTACAAATCCTCTTTTGGGTATTGACATAGTGGAATTGCACGTTCACTGTCCCATAAAGATCTTTTCTGTGTGGGGCTGTAGAAACACAGGATGAATCTAGAGTCACATGCAGATAAATACAGTTCTATATGGGCATAAACCACTGTTGGTGTACAAAGATCTGTCCTGCTTTAAGATCACATTTCATATACACATCATCATTCATTGATATGATTCATTCATTCATATTGCCCATGTCACAAATACCACAGACTGATACAAGGATAACAGCATGAATAACAAAAGGATTCATTGAACTATCTTGCCCAAACTTATCAACTACAACTGTGAAAATATAAATGATGAACAAAAACCAAAAACAAACAAAGAACCACCTCTACCTAAAATAACTCACTGAATTCTAAATAGGCTGGGAAAGCAAGAGAAATGAATCTTGCCATAGACCAAAATGATAGAAGGAACAAATTCTATCATCCTGACCTACTAAGGAAAACATCCTGATATAAACCCTCCTACATTTTGAATTTAAGAACTCTTTGTTCTAATTCTGGGATTTGTACTGATAAGAATTGTGGAAATGCTCTCAGGTGACAAGTTAATAAATAAGATTTTAACTAAAACTGGAAAGTTATACCTAAACATCAAACAAAATAGCTACAAGGTAGACAAAGCAGCATATGCAAATGCTGTTACGGAAATAAATAGTGCATAATAAATTCAAAGTTACACTAAGCAGTACTTTCTCATTTTTATCTAAACTGTACGTGCAAAGATCTGATTTACACATTGGTGTGAAATGTATGAGCGCATGCAAGAATGTAAGGAAATTGCTTGCCTCTTAGTTTCAAAGTCTGACCTAGCACATCTACATCTTTAACTAAACGAACTACAGTATGCAGCACTCAGTAAGAAACAAGACCAAACTGACCAGCTTTTTCTTATTTTAAACGTAACAAGCTGTTTAAATGTAAATGTATATACTGTGTAAATGTAACAAGCGGTGTAAAGAGCAAACAGTAAAAAGGTTGGTTATTTTTGATAACAAAAGCTAGCAATAAAAATGAGAGTTGCTTTAAGGCCACTGTGTCTTGCAAATACTCTTTGAAGGGTGAAAACTCTTGTTTATTCCAGAGCACTTTGTGCAGTGTTGGCACTCAGATGCATTTATGCAATAAGCCCAAAGATGGAGTGAGAGAGTCTTTTATAACACTTTAATAACTCAGTAGAAAAACAAACTTAAATGAAGTAACCTCTGAGCAGAATTCAGTTAATAATGAATTGTGTGCATCAGAAGCAGAATTAAATTTATTTTAAATAAATAAATTCACCTGGGAGATGTCTCACTTAAAATAGTTAGACAGAGCCCACAAACCTAAAAGAAGAGGAAAAGATTTGTCAAGTGGTTTCTGTGAGAGAAACAAAGGTGATGGCCAAGTCTACAAAGTTGCTGTCTGTCATTGCTTGAGTGCACACTGTGTCTTCTAGGGAGGGGTAGACAGTAGCAGCTACCGCAGCTGGAATTTACTGGACCACAAATGAGAGAAACACAGTACTGTCTGGTAAACACAATTACTTATCCTGCTCTATTCTGACCTACCTTTGAATTCTGAGACAGTTGGGTTTATCTGAAACTAGCTAAGGAGAGCACACAAGAGTTCAGCAAGCAAAACTAAATACTTTCTGGCATGGATGCACTGTTGTGTCCTGGGGCGCTTGCAGCAGCTGAGATCCAGTTGGAAAAGTATATGCTCTACACCCTAACTTCAAAATTTCAGCAAGCAAATGCTTCATTAAATTCCAAGCACTTGTATTAGGCTTTGTACCTATTAAAACCCTGGTGCCAAGCTCCAGTGCTAGCTCGGACACCAAAAGTCTGTGAGATATATGGTCTGTCCTCTCCCAAAACACTAGAAATGTTACAGGCTTTACTGTAACTCTTATCCCAATAGCTGCAGTTATCAATTTATCACATTATCAGTGTTATTCCTACCTACTAGTAAGACTAACCCAGATAACTCTGCTTCTGTCTCACAATGTGCGCACTGCATGCTTTAGCAAAGCAGCCAAAGAAATCTTCATCACCAAACCCAGCAACAATCCCCCCTTCCCAACATCAGGCACACCATGTTGAGATGAAACATATCTTTACCTTCCTGGGGCATCTCCCTTTTCATCAAACCAAACTTCTTCTCCAGAAACACCAACAAACGTGGACTTGAGGAGAAACTCCAAGAGCTTGCTGCCATCAATTGGCTTCATAGCATCACACAGCCCAACATGTCCTGGGCAAAGTGAATGATGCATATTTTGGAGTCCATGAGCCATGGCATATATAGCATTGATGACAAATCCCATTTTGCTGTCCTGAACATAGTTTTCTTCTAGGCTTTCATTGCCTATAATAATAAAAATAAAAATATTGTTATGAACAAAGGTGAGATAACGTGAAAATAAGAAAAAGCAGTGGGAGATAAAAAAGAGTTTTTCTTATTTCTCTTACAAAGGTTCAGAAGGTGCCAGCACGGGATTAAATTAATATATATATATATGTATATATATGCCAGAAATCTTTAATTTATTGAAAGTGAAATGACTTATGAGAAAGCCTCGCTTTAATTAAATCCTCGGCTTTCAGTTGCTCATTTTTGAATTTTTGTTTGCCATTCCATAACATTACTTATGTTAAAAAGTGTTAAACAGCCCAGCATCAGAAGGATGCAACGTGCTTAAAAGTTTGATTTTTTTTTCACATTTGAAGATTGTTTTTTGAAATCTCACATTTTTGAGAGCCAGGATTGCAATGTCGCTTTCAGTGTAAATAAGCAAACAATCTAAATCAGCATCACTTCTCAAGTTATCAGAACTATTCATGTTAGCTAAAAGTAGTAGTGGAGACCCAATTCAGGTTTGGTACAGAAAGTCAATCAAAGTTTGTAACCCTAAAAGGCATTTTATGTAACTGCAGCTTAGAAGATCCGGCAGAAGCAGACATAGAAGTCTCTGTCCATTGAGCAGAAACAATGCGGCAGTGAAGACTTTCCCCTTGTGTAGGTTTTAGCTCCGATCTGCTGACACTCAGGCCGTGCCAGAGGGTGCCGTTTATGGCTGCATCTCAAGCCAGACCCCGCTGGGCTGGGCCGTCCCCCATTTCCCGTCACGAGCTGCTGGACGCTTCCAGTGCTAACCCCGAGTCACGGAGGACCTGAACCACGTGGGTCCTGAGGGCGGTGGAAGTAAGAAACCTCCCTGTTTTGCCTCCCTTCCCCTGAGTCATTCTATCTCAATATGCTCCAAACTGCAAGATGCTGCTATCTGTAGGCCTCCCACATCACTCAGTGTTAACAGGCGTTTGCATTCCAGTCTCTGGTACTTAGACAAAGTAACACCTTGTCTGCGCTAGGGAAGTAGGATGTGTGAGAGACTAGGTGTTAACTGACACTTCTCAAATCCAGGTTGGAGAAGGTAGTTGTCATTTTAATACGAAGAAAAGAGGAAAATCTACGAGTTCACGGAAACTTTCAAGTTAAAAAACAGCTCCTGCTCGTAATGTAGATATTGTCATCTAGTCCAACTCCTCTGCAACGCACAGGGACATCTACAGCTAGATCAGGTTGCTCAGAGCCCAGTCCAGCCTGACCTTCAATGTCTCCCAGGAAAGGGATGTTTAAGTTTTGTTCTCTGGGTTTCCCTCACACAGAACATTGCCTGCAACTGGGCAAGAAAGTCTTGCCTCAGTGGCTATTTTCCTAATGAGCAGGGCATAACAAACCGTTGTAATGGTGAAGAAAAAAGCATTGTGAAAATAAACATAATCTGACTGACTGGGTTCATGTGCTCCTCAGACTGCTATGCATTCATCACCAGCACCACCAAACAGGGAGCAGCCGGAGAAATATTTCCCAGAGGCAACAGAGGCAGTGGCAGAGATGGCTGCCAAATTCTTTGCAGGAAAAGATTCCTAACTCCCATTCAAATCACAAGCTATTCAGATCCATGTTCAGAAACACAGTGAGAATAGAAACCATATATGTACACTGACATACCCAGGGAGACAAAGAGTATGTCAGTGCATGTCCTCACTTACCTACTGCACATACATACTGTACATACGGCATAGTCTTTTGTTTTGGCCCCCAAATAAGTTAGTGTGTGGTCTGTGTTTCGGCTGCTGATTAGTCCCTTAGGACTAACATACTGTACATTTACCACTGCTTCTGACTTCCTGGAGACAGTGCATGTTCTCCATCCTGATCTGACAGATGGAAAGCTCCCGAGCTCGTCACTGCAGTTTTCTTTGTTACGAAGCCTCTCAGTAGCAAGTAGCTGAAGAGATCACAAAATGACTAATAGGTTATGGTACCCAACTGCTTTCTACCTAAGAGTTAATCTCAGATGCCTCCCTAATTTCTCAATTAATTAAAAGAAGTATACAAATACACACATCAGTGACGCTTGCGGGAGACGATGACAGTATCCATATACTTTTCCTGAGACATTCAGATGGCTGCCAGAAGTGTAAATCTAAATACAACAGAACTTGCCAATGTTTTGAAATGAGACAATTTTCGTCATGTGTTAACTTAGCAAAGCATAGATTCAGTTTCTCATATTTCAATATAATATGTAAACCCCCAAAGAGAATAAATATTTGATGGTGGGAGGATTTGCTTTTGAACTTGATGCTAGACTTGAGCATCTAGTTTCCACTAAGGCTTGAAACACACAGTCCCATACTGCAGAGGTGACTGTCTTTCTGCACTTATAGAAATAATTGTACTCTAGCAGAAAGTAAAACGTGAAACTTCATCTGGTAATGAATTGTCCACTGATTAGTAATATAATCTTTCCTATGTGTAAATAAGATATTTTGCAGTAAATACACCATGAGAAGTAGTGCTTTACCTAAACTTAACTTCCTGCTGGCAAAATCCAATTTATTTCATTTTCACCACCACAAGTTATTGATATACTTATGTACTTGAGCTTGTAAAAATTCACTTACGACAATCAGTAAGAACTGATTTTTTTAAACATGAAAGATAATGTAATTATGTTTAGCCAGAGAAAAAATAGAGGCAATCAATGTTGAATTAGGTTTTCATAGAATAGCTTTTTAACAAATGCAAGAATTATAGTTTGTTTGTTACAGGGCTCCTCTGTAAAGTTGTTATTTTTCCTTCAGAAGGTCTTTGAAAATTAACAAAGAGCAAAGCAGAACTCTGAACTGAGAAACTTCTACTTTTCCTTCTCCTCTCATCCTTTGGAAAAGAAATACCATTGATCTACAAAAACAAATCTGAACACTAGGATGAATCAACATTAAAAGCAGAAAAGTATTTTATTATTTTTCTTATTTATTTTTTTTAGCAACTAGTTCTCACTACACAAAGAAAAACTGTAAACTATGTGAGTACTGGATTAATTGAAGTCACTCAAATTAGGTCATTAACTTTTTGAAGGACATTGAAGAATTTAGGTCTCCTAAATTTCATGCTTAGTTATTTTTGTATTGGATGAAATGCAAATCTTCCTTTAATCATTTCCTTTTAACAGTTCCTCAAATGTTTGGGTCAGTTTTTCTTATCAAAATTCTGGTTTTATTCTCTTTTTTTTTTTTTTTGTCACTCATCATATCTAAGATGAAAAAGAGGGAGGGTATATACACATATAGACTACTTAAAAATAATAATAATAACAATAATAACAATAATAGTAGTAGTAGTAGTAAACCATGCCCTGACTGTACAGAATTGAAAAATGCTCCCAACACTGCTAGAAGTAATACCCTAAGTAGATGCAGAAGGAAAGAACAAAATTTCATGAAAATCAATGTCTTTTACTACAATGTGCCTCAAATGTAACTAATATTATCTTCAAGTAGGGACTTAAAAGGAGCTGAATGTAAAGCAACCATTAATTTACGCTAGTGTCTTTGCTGCGAAGCAAGCGTGGAACTGTCGGTGTTCTCAGAAGCACAGGGAGTACTCAAACAAATCCCACTTGATAAACTGAAATTAAGAAAAATGACAGGATAAAAATTATAGAAGCTAGAACTGACCTAAGCTTAAAGGCATAAGGTAAAGACAGGAAAAGCCTGTGCTAATGTTTGATAAGAGATTAAGCAGAAAGAGCTCCTTCTTTGCAGTCCCCAGAAAGGTTAGGATAGGAAGGAATTTGGAATGGAATGAAATGTAAAACATTTTGGTTGGAGAATCAGATCAATAAGTAGCCAGTTGGTAAATTTTGAACAAACATACACATTCAGTAAAGAACACAGTCTGTTCACAGATGATTCTTAATTAGAATAAAAGCCAAAATCTGTTGAAATAAATTGTTAAAAATGATAATGTTTGAAATAGGCAGAAGAAACTGTCATATGCTGAATATTTAACGTCACATAAAAAGTGAATTTGTTCTCTTGGTCCAGTTAGTATCTATTATGAAAACTATCACCTTTTCTGGCAGTCCTGACAGAGGGCTGGAGGTCTTATAAATGGTATACACTGCCTTCTTTAATTGTAGTGGTCCATCCCAGGATTGAAATGCTTTGTGGGTATGCCAGATGAGATTTTAGCTCTATCGCCAGCAGCGTGGTGGTGGGCTATACTCAATATGAGTGCTCATTTAAGCAAAGATATCGATGTGGAAGAATAAACACGGCTAAATTTCCCTGAGACGATGAAAAAAAGAAATCTGCCATACTTGGGCTGTGTGCACAACAGCCTGACACAAAGCCACGCCAACGAGTGAAGAGTGTTCCGCCCTCAAGGTGCCAGGGACAGAGCACAGGTTACACCATGAACTGGTAGAGCAGTACTCAGGCTTGTAGTATACGTCCCATGTTGGAGAAATCGGGGATGCAGATTTCATACCCTCTCCTTTAGTCCCAACGTACACTGTCTTAAGCAGTGACTTGGAGCAAACATGTCCATCTGGCTCAGTACAAGTTTGTGCAGACGTGCTAGTGACATGACATGTCCTTGGAAAAAAAACAGAAGTCACATATCTTGCAGTGTCTCACATTAGAGAAGACCTGACAAATGTGGGCCACACCAGATCTGTGTCATTGGATCTTGCAGGGAGCAGGGCAGAAGGCCAACATGCTGAACTGACTGGTCATTTCAAATCTGGGTCTCTAAAGGTAGCAGCTGCAGATTGCTTTGGCAACTAAACAGCACATGAAAGGTAATGAACAGAGAGAGATCACTGTATTTTGTTGTGCGATTCAGGATATTTGGCTCCTTGGAAAAATTTGGGCACTTTTGTTTGGACGCCTAACTAGCTAATTAGAGTTGTGTCTTTGGACAGATAGGAGAGAAAATGCCATCACTTTTACATTTCTCTCATTCCTTGAAAAATTTTTTCTTTTTTTTTTTTCCTACAATCAGGTTATTGAGAGTCAAAATAAGATTCTATTAAATAGTTTTTGCAATAGGCTTCTTTTGTGTAAGCTCATTTGGTATTGCAGGTTCAGGTATTTTACAAATAGTGGCTGTTCTTTCATTCTTACATTCTGTTATGTTATCTAACAACAAAGATGACAACAAAATGATTTAACAAATTTCACTTCATGGCATTGCAAAACGAATACTACAGATTATAACACCTCTAACTGTGATTAGTACAGAGATGAAGCGTTAACAACCTGCACACTAAATGGCTTGTTCTCTTCATATTATCTTTTTATAAACAAATGCATTCTGTTCATTAATATTACATGGCAATGGAATCTGAATAAAATCCTCATCCCTTGATGACTCTTGTCGACCTCCCTGCACTCATTATGTCCAAATGTAGTCAGAGTTAGTAAGTTAGATTCAGAGAAGTTATTTATTTTTATGAAAACATCTAGATGCCCATCTCTTTCAGCTCACAATCTAATAAGTAGCGAGAAGAATTTCTAAATGTCTTTTCAGATGTAACTGTCAGTTATCCAGGCAATTCCAGTTGTAGCTGCCTGCTTATGAAAGAGAGACTAGGAAATGCAACCAAGTGACCAGAGCAGGGCTGGAGGCTTTTCTCAAAGACTGTCTCAATGACCTTGTTGGCTCTATGTGTAAGCTAATGTGACTGCCAGAATTTTGTGGAAAAGTGATTTCTTTTGTTTTGCCAAGCCAAAAGAGGATAAGAAATAAAAAGGCTTTGTTTCAATCTGAATTAAAAAATGATTTATAATTTTTATGAGACAGAATGATAGACTGGAAAATTTGTCACTGACCATAATGTTTCATTTAACCTACAACAAAAAATCCCATTCTGGTAAATTAATGCTTCTGGTATGGTTTCTGCCCCCAGAAAAACAGCTCTTCTATTGTTTTCAAACAAAAGCAGACCGTACGTGTAATGGTCACTTCCCACTTTGATGTTCGTATTTTTACTGCAGGGAGGGAAGTTCAAGAAGAACCTAAAGAAGAGATGAGGGGGCTCTGATAGATAGCACATACAGGAAGGATGGTAGAAGAGCTATCAGAGAGATACAACATCATAAAACAGAGAATTTGATCCCCATTGTAATGTGAACTATTTGATTGGACGTAACTCTACTGCTTGGCAGGCAAGTATGAGGAAGCATGTATTATTTAAGAAAAAGGATCTTTCCCTAACTGCCTCCTAAACATCATGTCACCAAGCTACACAAAATAATGCAGCACCCCATAGAATACCAGGTGGCTCTGTCATTTGGCAAGAATACAGAAAAGTTTCAGTGGGGCAGATAAAGGGAGGGAATATCTTACAATATGTGGGTTCTACGTCAGATTTGAAAACACACTGATAAACATTCAAAATTTTACAGTACTCATGAAGCAATAGAGTTCACATGGCTGCAGGCTTCATTTTCAGGGTGTCATTAAACCAAAAGGGTTTCTCTTCCATTCTTCAAATGTTTTTTTATTTCCCCAAGCAAAGAAACTTTATTCATGCAATTATATTTGATGTACCTTCTCCCTGAAAAGCTAGGATACAATTACAGTTTCCAGTTGAGACACCTTTCTATTTTCTTTCTGAGCACAAGGAAATCTATGGATCTCCCAGATGTTACTGCTACATCTGGTGAATGCTGCTTTTTAATTGAGATTGGTTTACTTCTAGTTTTAGGTAAGACTACAGAGAGAAATTAAAGCCATTCAGCAGAATTCAGTGGGCATTCAGCAGAAACTCCTCAATTTTTTTTCCTCTAGATTGTCTATCCAACTATATATAACCTATGCTAACTGCAGCAGTATTTGTATGCAAGGAATTATATATTTTCACTAATAAAGTCAGACAAACAAATAATGACTTCTTCTCTCCCGGAAAAAAAAAAAAAAAAAAAAAAGCTGAGTGAATATACGAGAGTGTTTTCTCCTTACTTTCACCTACATATCTTTCACAGATGTCACCCTTGACGGCTAAAGAAAACCAAAATATGAATTCAACCATCAAGAGACACAGGTTCCCCTTCACTTCAGATGTATAACACTTAAACTTTAGAAGATCAGTCCTCTTCACAGACACACTATACACCATCAGTGTCGTCAACTTCCATGCTTGTTTTTGTGAGGATGCCACACTATCCTTCAGGGTTCAAAAAGATGTGTCTTCCTTTTGTCCCTCCTGGTGTGTCAGAAGCAGTAGGGAAATCTTTAATTAAATTTACTTTCTTGGTTCTCCATATCATGTTATGTAAGCACATTAGGGCTTTAAGAGCTTAGTGTCAAGGACTGTAGAATGAAGCTGGCATACACAAATACAGCAGTGCCACTGTGAAGTTGAAATATTATGAGTGGAAATGACTACACAAGCTGCTGACTCACTCATTAATCAGAGGGAAGAGAGTCTCAGAGTCACTAGGCAGGAGAAAGGGGGCAGAGCAGTGCTGCCAACCCTGAGCCACACCAAACTCACAGGTCCAGACCATACACAATGCAACAAAACAAGGGAAACAGATCTCTTTCCAACTGCTCCTGTCTTCACCAGTCTGCAAGCTTTGCTTAGCAGGCACAGGAGCCTGAAGCTTGCTTCCCCTCTCTGCCCTTTCTGCCTCTCTCCATGGACATTCAGATTCTCACACAAACATACGACTCCAGGAAAAGCAGATTTAAGATGTAAACACTAAGTGACAATGCATATAACTCATGCTCACACTGTGGGAGATGACAAAGCTGTGTTCGAATGTGCCAGTGCCCCAGAGAGCAGAGAGAGTTTTCCTCTTACATCTTGTTTCTACAGACCCAAGCAGGGGATGAGACTCATTTTCCAAAGGCTGGCTGAGCTTCGCATGAACAGGAAGAAGGGGCACGCCTGATGTCTGTATGTGACAGTGCTCACATGAGTAGGACAGTGCATCTGGCTGAGATATTATATGTGTTGTGCAGTGCTGCAGTCCCTTTCTGGCTTTGGGAGAGGCTAGAGAGAAGCCAGAGATCTTTGAGCAGCTGGCAGTGTGACTGTGGCAGCACTTTGTCCCTGGGGAGGAAAATAGGCCTGTAATGGAGAAAAAGTTCATTTTCCCTTTCTCTATAGAACTGCATCACCTGCTGTCTCTCTTGCACTTGTTAGTGGTAAAAGAAATGACTCAAAGGGAAACATAACACTGTTTCCCTTTGTTAACATAAGGGCTATGCTAGCTGCACGGCTGCCAGCATGCCAGCCACCTCAGGAGAGGGCAGATCCTGGCAAGGTAGAGCTCTGTACCATCGCCGGGCTGCCCATGAGTGGCACAGAATGTCCCTACACACTTGTAATTCCTGCCAGTAAGAGCCAAAAGAAACTGGTCACAGTTGAAAAATTCCATGGACGCGTCCACAGGAAGTGTTTATAGCAACATGAAGAAAGCAGGAAACTGGACAACAAGGAGAGAACTTTCTCTGCAAGTTAATGTATATGGCATGTGGTGGCAAATACAGGTCTTGGAGATACCTTTACATCAGATGGCTCGACAGAAGCTCACCATCCTAATAAGGATTCTGTTGAGGATTACAGTCTCTCTGTTTCTTCCTTCCGGGCTAGAATTCTGTTGACTTTGTAAGCAATTTTACTTAAGAAGAAACTAAGGTAGTTGGCCATATGAGGATGACTTGCTCAGATCTTTCACTTCAAAACAAATCTGCAATGGGGTGTTTGAAACCTCTCCTGACCGTACTGTACAGATCCCATTGCCATTGGCTGATACAGGCCTGGCAGGAGATTTTAGTACTGCTTCCCTGTGTTCCCAGCTTTTAGCAGTAGAATGATCATCATAAAAAACCTCTGCTGCAAAGACTGCTTTCTAATGAAACAGAGACTGATGGATGAACACAGCATAGCCCAGTGAAGTGGAAAAGAATAGCTGTGCCCTCCCTATCCCTCCCCAAAGTAAAAGGAAAAAAAAAAGATCCACACCCATGACCTTTGTATGTGTTCCTGCAATGTGATCAGCCTGAAATATACAATTCACAGAATGCCCAGTGGTGAAGGAACATTATCAAAAATTGACAAAAGGTTATGTTTTAAGGCTATCGATTTCCTCATTTTGGCTATTTTCTTAATTGAATTTGAAATTAATAGACTGAAAAACAATAGAGGAAAATAACTGTTCCTATTTGAGAAATCTATTTCCATATCATGGGCTCCCAGGCAAGCACTGGTTACATTTTTCAGCATCATTTCAAATGGTTTGAAAAGAAACATCACTTTGTACACATGGGCCACCTTTTTAGTGCCTGCCTTCATGCATTAAATTGAGACTATACATACGACTGCCATAATGCATAAAACATTGTAAACTTTCATTACTATGTGCATTCTAACGAAGATGCTTGGAATTAATTCGATTAAGAACAGAGTAAGGTGTAAAAAGATATTTAATCTATTTGATGGTCAGAAAAACTTCTGTATGTGGCCCTGGTAGCTAACAGAAATTCATTCTCAAATAAAATACTATTGCCTAAAGACTCATGGAATTGACTAGGAATCCAGCATGAATTGACACTGGCTTATTAGTACCTAACGTCAAATATCCAAACACAATGAACGGTCATATTCAGGTTTTTAAAGTAGAAATCAATAAAACTCTAATTGTGATTCTGGACTTGGGGAATCCATAAAATAGGAAACAGTTCAGGCTTAAATTCTACCCTAATTCAGACAGTTAGGACACTAAGATCATGTTTTTTAGTAATATAAAATGACATTTTTATTCTAGAAACACACAGCATAGGAGATAAGCTGAAGTGATTCCAGTGCCTTTCTTAGAGACAGACAGTAATTATCATGAGAGCTTGACAAATACTTATTATGATTAACTTGTTGGGTTTTTTTAAAGCTGGATTGCATACAAACTGCCTGCAAAATGACCACAGCATGTTCTATTATTTATTTGAGATTATTATTTAACTTCTACAGCAAGTCATTACTTCTCAGCTTCTATTTTAATTAGAAATGAATATTTCATCTTATAAACAGGAATAACATATGCCAGCAGATTTTTGTTGTTCCTTGATTGAATGGCTTGTACATGTAATCAGCGAAGTCGCTGATTTGAAATCCAGATATAGCATCTGATATCCACCTTATTTTTTCATTAGCTGACAAAATTTTAATGCCAACAAAGTTCAACCTTCGTGTTTAAAGGATGTGGGCAATAACACGATTGTTTTAACAGAAGATTCACAAATGGTGAATGAAAAGGAGGGCTTTTGCCCTGTCTGATCCCAAACAGACCATACTCAGGGGAGACCTCACTGCACCCTACAACTTCCTGAAGGGAGGTTGTGGTGAGGAGGGGGTCAGCCTCTTCTCCCAGATAACTACTGACAGGATGAGAGGGAATGGCCACAGGTTGCGCCAGGGAAGATTTAGATTAGATATAAGGAAAAACTTTTTCTCCGAAAGAGTGGTCAGGCAGTGGAGTGGCCTGCCTAGGGAGGTGGTGAAGTCACCGTCCCTGGCGCTGTTCAAGCGTCTGGATGAGGTGCTAAGGGGTATGATTTAGTAGCTTAGTGGGTAGGGATGGTGATAGGAGGATGGTTGGACTAGATGATCTTGTAGGTCCTTTCCAACCTTGTGTTTCTATGATTTCTATGATTTTACTCTGATCTGGCATCACAATCCCCCATCCCAAGACATTCTTTGACTGCTTTTTTTTTGCTTGTCTCAACTCTTTTTCTTCTGTCTCCTTGCTTGGAAACAGGACAGCAGGGAATTCAGTTTGTTGCTCCTACTACATATTTCGTAGCTGCTTCTGTCATTCCCAGTCCAACCATAAATTCTCCCTGAACCCCTTTTTGAGGCTCTGCAGGGCTCCACAAATGCCCTCAGAGTGCTCTCAAAGCCTCAGGCACCATTTTAATATGATTCATTATTATTGCAGAGACCTTGAATATATCTGTTTTTCTTGCTTTCTGTACAAATTTATCAGCTAACTTCTTCCTCCAGTGCCATCCTGGATCCTGACCCAGTCTCTCTAAAGACAGGATTCCACAAAGAACATTTTCTATATGACCTGTCAAGAAACAATTAAAAAAGACGAAAATCCAACCTTCAGTTTTCCCCTCTCCCTCAGGTAACTATGTAACCTTGCTGCCTTACTTGCACACTCCATTAAAGACATATTTAGAACTACTATTCTTAACATATCTGTTATTTGGAACAAGTCTAGCAGATAATGAGTTGCTGCAACTCTTACAGGAGACAGAAATGAGCACACTTAAAATCAAACTCATTTACAAATTTAAAGAAACATTTGCAGATTTTGATGTTATTTGGCTAGCTTCAATCATGACTTTCACCATTAATAAATGAAATTGTTGAGTCAGATACCCTTACAGATATCCTATTGCAACACACAATGAAAAGCACAGAAAATAGGACTGATTAAATTTCAAGTGTCATTCTATTCATATGAAGCCTTAGACTACATCTGAGAGACAGAACTCAGTAATTGTGCTTTCAGAACATTAACCCTCTTGGATACTTATATTAGGAACCTGAATACATATTCAGGCACCTAATTAATTGACTTGATTAATACTTGAACTTCTCTGGCTGCTGTTGGCTTCCATGGGAATTATGGGAGATCAGTACCCTTAAAAATCAGGACAATTTATCTAGGTCTCAGAGCATGCGCTTCAGGACCCTAATCTTGAGCATCTTCATTGGAAAATGCTATTTCAGGTTTGAAAATAAGCAACCTTCATACAAAGCATAGACAGAACGGGGCAAAGAATTTAACAGGAATCCAGTCTCCTTAGATGTTAAATATTCAACACCAGTACAACACCTAAAACTAAATCAGAGTCTTTACATCATGGTGGAAAATATGATGAAAATAATAAAATACAGTCTATTCATTAACGTGTTCTGGAGATCTCTGCTCCTCTCTGACATGCAGATGTCAAAACAGAAGAAATTGCACAAACTCTTGTCAGTCCACTGACCTAAACCTCTAAATACCTAAGCGCTAGTTCTCAGTTGTCAGCGTATGGACATGATGTCCTGAGGACTTCAAAGGTATGAGTCAATAACTCATGTTAACACTGGACAAAATACTTCATGCATGGTAGGCAGCTCCCTGGAGCTGGCAGGCACAGACTAGCTGGCCTAACAGCTCTTTTCTTAATTTAAATTTTAGTGGTTCTTTATGAGTTAGAAGAACAGTCAGGAGAGGTATCTAATATTTATCATGCTGTAAAACAACATTAATTTAAGACGAGTTTCAGAATTCGTGCATGACCATGTATCTCCCATCAGCCAATATTACCAGATTTCTTTTTATTTTATTACTTTACTATGAAAGAACAATCCTTCTTCTTCTCTGTCTTTAATGTTAAGGTGGTACTAAGAACATCATCATTAACTTCCCAAGAATAAATTAATACAAACACCAGCTTTTGTAACTTCTGCAGAAACACAGCTCCCTCCAAATTTATCTTCCTGAGTCTACTGTCACTTTTTTCTCCTCTCCCAAGGAATCTCCTGTTTGAAGAGCTGGCTTCCTGGGATCACACGGGTTGCATGCTGACTGGTGGACTTCACACATGTGAGGTGAGTCACTGCTGCCACCCAAACAAGGAGGCAGCCCTGTGGCCACTCAGTCCTCTCAGAAATTCCTCTCACTTCCTGGGATCAAAGGCAGCTGTGGCACTGAGGAGCCAAGTGCCTCAGCCACCCTACTTGGAGCCTAGTTGGACCATGTTATAAGTTAGCAGAGCATACTCACAGTTTCCCTTTTAAATTAAGGGTAAGTTTCAAAGAGTAGGGGGATCCAAGTATTCCCTTGCAGGCCTTGCAATATGCAACACATTATTCAAGCATGCACAGATCACAAAGATCTGCTTTATTTATCCCTTTATGTGACACGTGGACAAACACCCAGAGCTGTGTTTAAGTACTATATCGAAGGGAAGATTCATTTTAAAGTAAAGCTAAGATTAGAAGCTCTGAGTGACATCTGCACAAGGACGCTTCATCGCTGCTAGCAGTAGCGAACTAAATAAGCTAAGCAAATCAGAAAACAAAATAAGTGGGCCTAATCTTCATTCACACTTTAAAAAAAAACAGAAGCTGGTCTTTCAGATCTGAAAGAATTTCAAAAGCATTCACTTCAGTGCACCTCCTTTTTTCCTCAGTGTAGCCAGATGTGACAATGCAGCCAAAAAAGGCAATCCAGCCCAGTAAAACCCAAATTACCAAAGCTCCTGAGATTTCACAAGAAAATCAGTCCTTATAATGTGAGCTTTAAGATCAAATAAGTCTGGAAAACAGACAGAGCAAACTGGCCTTTGTAGAAAGTAGAAGGTACACTGCATAGCATGGTGAATAGGGTGCTACTGCTTTGAAGAAAACAGCCCTGAGTTTCTGTCCCTGTAAAGCAAGGCCTGAGCCCGAAGGTAAATTAAAGGTTTGATCTTGCAGGTTCCTCCAAAGGTGGTTTCTGTTGTACAAATCAGAAAAATCCAAGCTGAAGGAAACCTCTGGAAATCATCTTGTCTCGCACCTTGCTGTGCTGCAGCGGCCCTCCCTGGCTCAGCCAGCAGCCCTGCCTAGCTCGAGAAGCTGTTTTCATTATTTTTCCCTAGTTCCCTCCACACTGGCAGACTACTGCACTTCCCTGCTCCTCCCAGTATGAGTGGGAAAAGTAGCAGTTTGCTCTGGCAACCCAAATCTGGAGCATGCACCTTCCATCAGATAATTCCCCTTATTGATATGAATGCAGTTAATTCTAGGTCAGAAGGTTTGTGATTTATATGGTTCAAGTTTTATTACTCAGGCTCATAATTTATTGATCTTTACACCACTGTTTGCCCAAGATCTATTAAGAGGACCGTGTTCATTTTAAGAACTCTATCGCCTATTTTTCAGCAAACACCCTTGTGCACAAAGGGCATATCAGGGCTGCAGCTAGATGTGTGAATGTGTGGGTGCACTCCTACATATCAGATCCTGCTGTATCTCTTTGAACCTGCATTAATGGAGTAATGAAAATCCATAAAACTGCTAGCTGAGTTAAACAACTTTCCACCTCCAAGTAAAGGAGAAAAGGAAGGACACAATCTAACAAAACACCAGGAGGCTGGATGGGAAGCAGTCTGCCTTGTATCCTGATCAGTTACCAGTATTATTTCATCAGGTTTATTTACAGATTTAGTTAAATGCTTATATCTAGGCTAATTCATCTGATGTGTGACCTGCACCAAAGAAAATTGATTTCTAAGAACAAATAAATTAATTTTAATTATGTGCTTTTGTCTTCCCCACACTACTGATACAAGTTCAAAGCATCTGTGACAGTCTGAGCAGCCTGGAGTGCCCCTGTCGCTCCCCAGTCACAGCAGAGGGGAGCATAGAAGAGGCACAAGGGAGCATGATTCATATGTCCTGTTCCTTTGCAGCCCCATTGGTTTACTCATGTAATGGAGAAGGCTGAGTGTCACAAGCCTACCTGAGGACTGTT
The DNA here is from genome assembly GCA_013396635.1 of Penelope pileata. Lineage (NCBI taxonomy): Eukaryota > Metazoa > Chordata > Aves > Galliformes > Cracidae > Penelope > Penelope pileata. Next base: position 1,528,585 of record WBMW01005007.1, read on the forward strand.
TTAATCCCTGTTGACTTTGGCTGTTATAACCCACAATGGAAAACGTAGGTGTAAATATTAGATTCAGAAAACTTTTGTCATATGCCCCTGTAACATGAATATGTTCTGCAAACTATCTTCTATGCTGCTTTCAATGGCATATGCATAATGCTTTTCATGGATTCCAAAAGAAAAAAAAAAAAACAGATTCTGTGATTGACAGACTGGTTAAAAAGTATTTTTGAAAATACAAAATATTGGATAAATGTAGCTACTTTCTTCCAAACACAGAAATAAGAAGCTAGGAACAAAAACCCAACAATATGTAATGTCTTCTGTTAATAATGCCTATGATTTACCACAGATAAGCACATTAGTAATATTCTTCTCCTTATGTTGTCTGCAACTTTGCCTGGGAAATAAAATGAGGCTACAGCTCTCCTGTCTTATCTGCTGTAAAAAAGCCTTGGCTAAAAAGCATAGCAGCCAGAGCTCTTTCAGACAAGTTGTCCCTAACACATTTTATTTTATGTGTCTGAGAAACTGATATCGAAGAGTTCGAACCTTTAGGATCTCCTGCCTCATACTGAGGACATAAAGAGTGACATAGGACTCAGCTAATTTTCTACTCCAGAATCTAATAATTTAATTGGAACCCAGAGCAGGGGCTAAGGAGGGTGAGTCACTGGAGACACAAGGCACAACACACCCTGAAGAACCCACGTTACATCAATAACTTGATCTCCTCTCCAAAAGTTTATAGCTATCTTCTTGATTTAGTGGTTTGGGTATAACGTCCCACAAACATAATTATGCTGCCCCTGGACTTGAGTTAGTATGTTGACATAATGCTGTACTGCTCTTCCCATGTGTTTCTGTGTGATTCCCATGAGATTTTCTCTGATGATTCCCATTTTCATGATTCCCATGTGTTTTTCTCTGATTTCTAAAGCATCTCTGGACCACACTCCATATCTATTTCAGACCAATCCACGTGAATGACACAAGGTCTTCACAGTGACAAAGCAATCTACATTTCCTGTAATTTTTGTCTCAAGAACTATGAGTGGGCATTATTCATACCAAAGCATAAACACCTCTTCTGGAATATTTAGTCTTTCTCATAAGCTCTTTTCTGCTGTTGTTAGTGCATTCCGCCTATGATTTGATGTGTTATGAGGATTTGTGATTGACATCCAGAACTACTTAAGTACGATGCAGGCTTATGTTATCTTTCTAAGAGAGTCTGATGATGCAGAAAGATGGAAAAACATACAACTTCTCAGTATCAAAGATGATGGAAGAATGTAATGGCCATATGAGCCCTTGGCAGGAATGAAGGCCAGCAGCATACTGGGCTGTACTGACAGAAGCACAGCCTGTGGGATATGATCACCACCACCATCACTGCCACTCTTTACGTTGCACTCCTTAGGCTGTATCTAGAATACTGCATAAAGTTTGTGAACCCCCAGTACATAAATAGATTGATCACCTGGAGCTCATTCAGCACAAGGCCATCAAGATGATTGGGAGCAGCAATCCTTGTCCTGAGAGTACAGGCTGAAGGACCTGGGCTTGTTCAACCTGGAGAAGACACAGCTGCAGGACAGCTCAACAGTCCTCTCATACTTACAGGGAGCTTATTAAGAAAAGGACAGGCTGTTCATGGTGGTGCATGGTAAGAGGACATAACAATGGTCATAACTTGAAACAAGAGAGGTTGAGACTTGATACATGGACAAATTTTTTCACATTCTCACAGTGGAAACAGTTTCCCAGAGAAGCTCTGTCACTTCCGTCCTCGGAGGTTTTTAAGTCTCCAGTGAATAAAACCCCCAAACCCTCAAAGCTAAACTTATACCTGGTCCTGCTTTGAGCAGGAGGTTGGACTACAGGCTTCCTAAATTACCTTCAACTCTGAGGGATTACGTAATTCTTTGACTCTGGCTGCACTCAGTCTGATTGTTTGTCTTTCCCTTGTACCCAGACAGGAATTAGCAGATAAAGTAATCCTTATGGCATGACCAAGGTATGAGTAAGCATTGAAGGGAACTTGGCCTGCAATCTCCTTTGGAACAAACATAAATCTACATTTCTTGTTCTTCTCCACCACGGATACGTCCACTGATAAATAATCCTTCTCCTCAAAGATCAATTAAATCAATGAATGAATCATGAATTGCCCACTTTGTTCCAGTTCACTCTGTCAAAAAATGTCTGTGCTGATTGCCTGACAGTGTATTCTGTTGTCCCAGCAGATAAGCTGCTGTGAGCATAATCTGATGCTTGCATCAGCTCTATAACCAATTTCGTAACTCTTTTGCAGTGCAGAGCAGTACTTATCCCACCCAGTTCACATAAACTGCAGCCATTGTATTATCTGCCAAGAGGTGAATAGGCATTCTGTAAATGAGTAGTGAAACCTTCATTGAAGTGTTTGAACTGCACTGAGTTCTACATCATTTCCGTGTGAGATTTGCATTTAATGCTGGCCTATGTGGGCTTGCCAAGTCCAACAGAGAAACATTTGTCACTGTACTTTTGTGAGGAGAAAAGGACTTCTATTCAGGCAGTTTCTATGAGCTCAGAGGGGAGAAAACCTCCTAAAGAGCTGTTGGAAGAGTGCTTGTCAATTGACAGTACAGTCTATCACCAAATCTTGCTGTCAGCATACAGACTCCAAAATGTGGAAATGTCTGATGAACTAAGTTGTAAGTGTTGCTTGGAGCAGTGCCAGAGGTTGTGTGCTAAGGGAACTTACTGACAGGTTCATCCTAGGTAGCTTCTTAGCATCTCAAATTCAGAATCAGCTTTTTCTGGTAGTGTTAAAATGGACTATTGTGTTCTGACTGATCATCTGAAGACCATGAAGAATGGTGTAAAGTTCTGAATCTCCCCACGAGTCAGCAGAGATGCAGGACATGCTGAGTTTCCTGAAGAATGTAGCTACCACATGCAAAACATTGAAAACATCTTAGTGGTGTGAACAGTTTAAGAAAAATAACTCTACACCAGAAGTGGTTTTGGCCTTCTAGAAATCAAGGAAAATAAAAGAAAAAATCATACAAAAATTTCTCTTTTCTGTGCCGAAGAAAAATTCTAGACTTGAAGTTTACTGTGTTGGGAAGAGTATCTTCTATAGCCATGAGAAAGAGAGAGAGACAGAGACAGTCACTTATCAGAAGCATTTGGCTAACATCAGCAAAGAATGAGTCAGAAATAGCTCCCACTCATTTGGCTGCTACCCAAATGGGAAAAGTAATATTTTTTTAAATTTTTGCAGGAAAGAAACGAATGTTCCAAAAGAGCAGGTTGTCTTCTCTTCCCAAGAATTTGTGCTACTACTATATAGTGCTAATACTTCCAGATAAACTATCCTGCAAATGTGGTCAATTTTTAGTAAACCCTCACAGACAACTTCACAGAATGGAATGCACTTGAATTTGTTTCTTTCCAGTAGCTCTTAAACCAGACAGACTTCTTTCGAAACCCCAAAAATACATGTACAGAGGTCAGTGTAACACGAGAACTCCTGAAGGATGGCATCAGTCTTCTCATGGACTGAATGAGAGAATTCAAGCAGTCATTCCTGAAGTCAGGGGAGGGGGATTTCTAGGAACTTGCTTTTCCCTTTTTTTCTAGAGAGCCTGCAATCCCAAGCTAGTGCTGACTCAACAGCAATGGTGTTTTAGAAATTGCAAATGCAGCAGCTGTAATTGCTTGAAGAAAAGTCCTTGCCTATCCATGAATGCTGAAAATTGATCTTCACATTCCAGTAGCAATTCTGAATAAATTACTCAATAAAATGATGAGGTTGTATATGAGAAAATTATACTGGGCAAGCAGTAATTGAAGACGTTCAAATACAAACTTTGTAATTAATCTTTTCTTCAAACTGGATAGGTCCAAGGATTCTGAATCTTTCTGAATAAGATAGTTGAAGAAAAATATTGTCTTTTCTTGCTTGTGGTTGTTCTTAGGGGTCCCAGTGACAGGTAAATACAAATACACTATGCTCCCGTGGACAACACAACTATCTTTTGCCCTTGGTATTCTTTTTTATTAGATAGCTTCCTGAGATGATGTCTCTCCAGAGACTGAAGATGAAACTGAGCAGCCTACTACCTTTGAATCAATTTCTGTTTATACAAAAGTGCAGGTGTGCTGCGTTTTCAGTAATGACTAACAGTGCACTTTTGGAATACAGAATATTTCAGGACCAAGACTTAATGACAGTGCATGCTAATAATGTGCAGGGAGTCCTGAGAGCACAGGGGACTCAGCTTTTTCCATAACACAGGATCCTGTGTGCCTTGTTACAGGAATACTGATGGCATGCTGTGAGGAAAGAGTGAAAGCTCTCAGATATAACAGAGTTGAGGAGCTCAATACGAGTGTTCGATACTGATATATTTCCTGGAGTGATGGAGTAGTAACAGCATGACTTCAATTTGTAGTATAACAAAGTCAGAAGTGAATCTGTTGGTGCTTTCAGTAGATTTCAAATATTACTGTTTATTATTTATTGAGCTGTATGGATCCTCCCCTTCAAATCTGTGCATGGAGCCTTCTTTGTGAAGGATGGAAGAGGCAATTTAGACCTTTTTTTCCACAGGCTTATGAAGAGGCCTGTCTCCACATCTGTGACAGGTAAAAAGGGCAGTTTCTTAGCGCTATCATACTATATCTTGGAGAGGAAGGATCCATCAGCAAGTTAATAAGTCATCATACTAGCAGCTTTGGAGCTGCTACTATATGGAGTGGCATTCTTAACCCTGTAGAAAATTCAGATAAAGATATGTATGTGGAAAGCTGTGGCGGTGCCAGTCACCAGTCAGCTCTGTACAGTTAAAAATACAATAGGATATTGCATTGCCCCCACACTCTCTGGGGACACGCAGGTCTATCGATTCTGCAGATATGACATAAAGAATAGGCATCTTGCAGTGTTTCCCTTTTGTGATTTGAGACATTTGTGAACTTCTCAGTTCTGTGATGATCCTGACTGAGGACTTATCCTCAAGTTTAAGAGCTCACTGCTTTTCAGAAAAGCCTAAAAAGTATCACACATTTTGAAGCTTCATGAAAAAACTTAGAACTTCTTGTATGAGGGAAAGATGTTAGAGTGCCTGAATTATGACAATTAACAGATTGTACCAGTGTTTTTGTATTTCACTAGTATTATCAGAACGTCTCTGGTACATGCTGCCTTGAGAAGCACAAAACACCACAGCAGAGATGTACATGCACCATCACCAGTGTTCAGTGCCTTCAACTCTGAGATGTTCTGAGAAGCTTGGTGGCTTTTTGTTTGTTTTTGTTGTTGTTTTGTTTTGTTTTCCATAAAAAGCTCCTTTTTTTTTTCCCCATGGATTTCTTTTATGACTTTTTGCTTCAAGTACAAATTTAAAGCCCACAGCAATCTGCATCTGACAACTCATCCCCACATTCTGTGAAGTAGTATTCCATTCAGTCCAGTTTAAACTCACCAGCTGGTGTTTGCCCTTGATGTGGCAGGAAAAGAATGGCCATGTTGGTCCTGTCTAGAGTTCATAATTTTATAATCAAACTCGCGCTGTTGAAACTTATTTACATGAATTAAACGACCAAAACAAAGCAATTTTAAGCTTCTTTTCTTAAGAAAGGAAGATATGTATTTGCTTCCACGACTTACCCTCTCCTTAATCATTTCTGCCTCTGTTGGCCTATATTAACACCTCTGTCTGAAGTGAAGCAGACTCAAAATAAATTAAATATATATACCATAAAGGAACATTTTAGTAGAATGTGAAGTTAATGATTCCTCTGAGGAAAATATATCAGTATAGAATCAACAATTATTTAGTCAGTATGGTTTCCTACTCGTCCCCAGCACCCAGATGGGCCAGCCAGTCTGCCAGTCAGCATGTAAGGCCAGTTTTGAGTCAGTCACAGTACTTTTTGATGACTCATATAACTTATTAACTTTTGTTAATAAGAAAACTGATGGAAAACTAAAAGGAACCTGGAAAGTTGGAAGGTGTTGTTAAGAAGTGTTGTTGATGGAGAAGGGAAGAACTAGAAATACTGTGGGGAGTCAGCTCAGGGTGCATCAAATGAGATTACTGCTATTGGATAGAGGATGAAGAGACATAAAGAATAAGAAAAAAATCCATGGGAAGCCAGATTTCATTATTTTTGCTTAGCTTGGGGTAACTTCCTTACTATAAGATGTACCCTTTTGACTAGAAATGAAACATTTCCAAACTATAATTATTACCAAAATTATGCAGTATTTTACAGAAAAGTGATCATCTCCATCTCAGTTTACCAATAAATTTAATCTTACCAAAATATTTTAGTTAATTTTCTCAGGTTCTGCCATGGAAGAGAAAACCTGTTTATGCACAGATTCACTTCTTTTGCTCTGAGGTACGCATTACTTCTATTTGTAGTACAGGGTGCAATTTCATATGAGTGCTATGTAGTGGAAGAAAAAACTGTAAGCGTCTAATGGGTGGAGAAAAAAAAGAGTGAAGCAGATGACTTCTCAGTTTGAAGACACATGGATTTTTCTTAGATTTGTTTCTGCTATTGTATTTTCTCTGAATTTCCTGATTACTCAGCTGGTTATAAAGGCTTACTTTGAAAAAAAAGTTTAAATTTGTTCTAATTTTTCTTAAAATTTAACCATTACTTATTTTATCTCTTTCATAGCCAGGTGGCCATATTACAAATTCAGGCATGCATCTCAGCCTCAGCATAGCCCTGAAACCTCAAAGGGGAATACACTGCTTTTATGACAGAGCAGAATTATATTGAGAGGAAAATGTGCTAGACATACTCCTACCACAGTTCAGATTTATATATTTACACTTTGAGTTTATTACTTTTCACTAATGATTTATACATTAAAAGCAAGAAAACAAACAAACAAAGCAAAGACAAATTTTTGCTAGAGCACACATTCAAAAGGAAAAGAGCTGACAGGTTACCAGTGCAGTTCTTCTGGAAGTTGGGGTTCTCTAGTGGGTGCCCTGGGATGCGACACTGAAATCTGTGCTGCCAGAACTCAGGAAACCAGGGGTTGCGGGTGTTGGTGTCCAGACGCAGCTTCAGATAGTAGTCATCAAACGACAAGACCTCTGGAGACTGCAGTTTGATAGTGATGCCTCCATTTGCTTCAGGTTCATAACCTTCAATGACTTCATCTCTGTCTGCCCAACCGTCACTGAAAAAAGGCAAAAATACCTTATTACCCAGAGACAAGAAACTTGTTTTGAAAAAGCAACTGGCCAAAGGCAGACCAGCACCCTCAGAAGCAAGGAATAAGAGGGGAATCTGAAGGCATATCTAAAATTCAGGCAGACGGGGAAGGAAGAAAGCACAGTAATAGAGGCTTGGTAATGAGTAGTCTGACTGATTTCATGCCGAGCCCTCATTAACTCATCTGTAATGAAGAGTATTTATCCTTTTCCCTCTGGAAAGAACTTTTGGGCATAGCTTCTGGTGTGATGTCCCTATGACTGAACCTTTTTGCCTTTTTCAGACCATCCTGTGAAGGTGGAAACTGAAAGAATTAACATTGATGGAAAGGAACCGAGACCAGAATGCTTGGCATTTCACAGAAGAGATCTCAGTATGGACTATAAAGCTAGAAGAATAATTCAAATCAAACATGAAGTGAGAAATGCACTGTGTTGGAAGAGAACGGAATATTCTATTTATCAAGAATACTTGATAAAGTTGAACAAACTAAAAAGAAAATCACATGCTATTCTTATACTGTGTGGGATCTGTGATAATGTTTTCTTGTTTCGCTTTTTTTTTTTTATTTTAAAAGAATGGTTTCTATTTTACTTCTCTGTGTATTCACTTAAGAGACATTCTTCAAAACCTGAAGATAAAACTCTTCCTTGGAAACATTATTTCATGGAAAATCTATTTTAACAGGTTTGAACAAAGTCAATTTTGCTTAGCATGTGAGTTTTAGTTTAGTTCTTTTAACTAGAAGTCTATTGATTTAGTGTCATTCTCCAGTTCTTACTAGGGTCTCCTAAGAATAGTGGTATTATGATGTATTTTAACCCAGTCATTGCTTAATTCTAATACTTTGGTCATCTCATGAGAGAAACAGATTTTTCTGGCATCTCAGATCCAGCTGCGTCCATTCAGAATCAAGTCAGCAGCACTGCTGCTGTGACAAGCAGACAGATGAAGAACTTACAGCAGGAAAAACGTGATTGACCATTAAAAAAAAACAGTCCCTGTTTCACCCAAAAGCGACTCTTCATACACTGAACTCTAGACAGACCAAAAGTTCCTTGTTAGGATTCTCTTGCACGCAGCCTTGAGAAAAGCATCAGGGTGCAGACCATAGCCTGGGGCATTTATGAGGCACTTGGCATCGATGTGACTAGGATTTGAAGCAGAAAGCTCTGTCACAGTCCTAGTCAAACAAAGGTATAGGGACTATGCATTGGGCATCTGTGAGTCTGGTTCCCAGCCACCAGGCTGAACAGCTGCATAGTTTCACAGACATTCACACTGACTGCTGGGCAGCTGGGCTGCTGGCACATGGAAAAAAAATGGCAGGTCTCCATGGAAAACCAGGAATTCCCAAGCACTGAGTGCTTTTCATATGCAACACAGGACCCAAGCCTCTACTACAGGAAGTCATTTCAAACAGGGACATCTGGCAGCACACTTACTGAGTGACCAATGGTTTCCTTTCAACCCAGGCCTTGGAACTCACAAAACCACACTGAAGACAGCATTACTTGGCTTGTTTGAGCAAGGATTTCATCTTTGTTTCCCCCTTGCCAATGCTTTGCAGTAGAACTAGCTGAAGCGTTTGAACCACTGCCAAAAATCTTCATGTAGCCAAGCAGCATGAGATACACTCACAGTATGCATGTTGCATCCTGTATGTCATATGAGAGTGGAGAGCAGAAGGCGCAAGGAGTAGTTCATGGGAAGGAGGCAGCAATGGCTTACGAGTCCCTCTTGAAATGGTGGTGGACAAGACTTTCTGAACCTCAAGACTTTTTTGAACCTCAAAGAGACTCTCTTTACTAGGCCTTTAGCATCCTGTGCTGCTTAGGTCCCGCCTTTGGACCAACACAGCCCTAGGGAGGGATAACCACATGGTAGGGCCCTGTCTAGACAGCTGCCTTCAATTTGCCATAGAAGTGCACAGAGTCCAAAGGACACATTTTTTCCGTTCCTGCCCCCTTCCCCACTCGGTTGTCTTGAGTTTTGGAGAGGGAAAGAAACCACAGCTCATTCACTCCTCACCTATCTTCATGCTCAGTGTAACTAGTAAAATGTATGGCGCACCCGTACTGTCTCATAGCAGAACACAGTCTAGACAGCCCTAGAAAGGTAATACCAGGAGAGAAACTTGCTAGGAACTAGCACCAAAGAGCATAAAAAGACACAATATTTATATCTTTTTATGTGGGGGAAAAACAAGCAAGAGGTCACAGTCACAGCATAACTAATTGAGTCCTAATTGTGTGATTACTTCATTATTTGTCACAATGTTTATGGCTTGCAAACTGTAGACTCGAGTAGAAATATTACTGAGTCAAAAAGATTAAGTAAAGCAGGCCATTTTTTACAAGACTTTCTAGAAAGGGTGTAGTTTTTCTACTGCTTGGATTCCTACCAGCCAAACCTAACAAGTGATTTGTTTTCTCTCCTTTGCAAGTCTGCCTTGGAAAATCGCCACATTCACTCTGAAAAGCAAAGCAGAGCAATTCTGCAAAGGCAAAAAAAAGTGTATTTCAAGTTCTTTGAGAGCAGCTGATTGAAAAGTTCTCCTAAATTGAAACACAGACTGTCACCTAATGTTTCTTTGGTCTCTTATTCTAAGAGACCTTTTTCTGCATCTCTTCCTAGCCTCAAATGTTTTTTCTTCTTTCTTCGACTTCCTCAAATGATTAAATCTGTCTCATAAGTTTTGTTCTCAAAGAAATGTAAAGAAAAGCCACTAAAATCAGAAAAAAAAAGAAGTTCATATCTGTTGAACATCATATGGGATCTTTGTTCTACTTTCAGAAAAGTCAAGGAAGCAAAAAGGAGCCCTCTTGTCTCTGAGGGAGCCCTGCCATCCTGGCAGCCTCAGGCTGGCTGTGCTGAGAGGAGTCCTAGGGCCACGCAGCCCCACCAGCAGCTGTGGAAGGAGGCTTATCAGAGACCTAAGATTTTTTACAATCTCTAATTAAATTCCTTTTCACTGCAGGAAAAAAAAAAAAAGAGAGAGAAGACAAAAAGAAGAAAATGTCTGGAAACCGTGCATCTTTAGTGCTATATGAATAAATGGATAGTACTGCAGAAGATAACGTGAAAAAAATTGACTTTTTTAAAGCTGAGCAACAGTGTGATGCTGAAGTTCAGAGTGTGCATGTCAATGTCAAAAACTTCAGACCAATAGCTGATTCAAGGGAAAAATGAAATCTCATTAGATAAAAAAGCAGTGCATGCTATTCTCTTATTGTCAGAATCTAGTACTTTCCACCTACTTTCCTTTTTCATTCTGCTGAGTGCAGAATAGCACTGCATGTTACTGGTGCATCTCTCGAAATCTGCAGATTTCAGGAGGTGGCCCAATATCCACCACCCAAACTGCCTTCTCTGATGACTGTGGGTATTGTGCTACTGTCTACCCTCAAAACCTGTTGGGTGTCTTCTGCAACAGCTGATCAGAAGTTCTGCAAGGGGGGTTAAAGCGCGAAGACAGAAAAACTGAGGGAGGGACAAGTGTGTGGGTGTCAAATCAGCAACTGCTCTGTTCACTGTTAGGAGAGAAAGAACTAACTGCTTTTATTACAGTTTTGTGGTGCTTATTGCAATTGAATGGCCATATTATTCTTATATTCTGCAATTGAATGGCCGTATTATTCTTATTAACACTACATTCCACAAGCTACTTAGTCCAAATCCCAATCCGGTGGCTGACATTCATGATGTCACTTCCAAATTTCAGCATTCAGTGACAAACAAAAATTAGGCAGAAAGGGAAAAAACCCAGAGCTACCCCGTCTAGCTTCGGAAGTCGTATTTCCCTTTACCACAGACTAAATTTGAAGAAACAAAGCTTATTTTTTCTTAACCAGTTTACCATTCTGTTATGATATTGGAATCATAGAATCATAGAATCCTTAGAGTTGGAAGGGCCCTTTAAGGGTCATCTGGTCCAACTCCCCTGCAATGTACAGGGACATCTACAGCTAGATCAGGTTGCTCAGAGCTTGTTCCAGCCTGACCTTGAATGTCTCCAGGGTCGGGGCTTCTACCACCTCTCCGGACGACCTGTTCCAGTGCTTCACCACCCTTACTGTAAAAAAATTTTTCCTTAAATCTAACCTAAACTTCCTCTCTTTCATTTTAAGGCCCTGCTAAAGAGTCCGTCCTCCTCTTTCTTATAGCTCCCCTTTAGATATTGAAAGGCAGCTACCAGGTCACCTCGGAGCCTTCTCTTGGACATCTCTGAATTATGGATTAAGCATCTTAGACTCTTTCTGTTTTCTGAACTGCAGTCACAGATATTCTTAAGACTGAAACACCAGGAGAAATGTAATGGATTCCCAGTTTCCTCTCTGTGTTGCAAACATGAACACTGCCAGCTGCTTTTCACAGGGGCTGATGAGACAACCGGCAATCAAGTATTCTATTTTCATCTCCCCAGGACTTAACTCTGCAGCAGCAGTTTGGCTCTGCTTCCCAGCGCCGCACTTGGAGCATTGTTGTTTCAGATGCTTTTTCCAAATAGACAAACAGACATGCCAAAAAGAAACATGCTATTGCTTATGGAGACTACTTGGGTGTTGCCTTTTCATTACTGTGGGAAGTAGCATCCTTTCACAGGTAAAGAAAACAAAACATGTCTGTCAGTCATGGAAACTGACTGTCACTTTGAACACTGTAACCTTACAAAGCTTGATTTGATGGAGGGCAATGGATCCAGGCCCATGTATCTGAAGAACAGAATTGTTGGCAGCTTTGTCCAGCCCTTTTGCGCTAGCTAAGGTAATGTTTTCTTAAGAAGTCTGCATTCATGATAACTTTTTTTCTGCTGTATTGGCCAAGTATCACAAAATAAATAAAAGAAACTAAGATCAGAAAACCCTTTATGCACGCCAAATGAATTATTAGAGGGCAGATATTATTATAAAATGAAATAAAGCAGATATCCCCCTCATGTAAGGCAGAAGAGTCTCAGGCAACCATCACTGTCACACAGATGGATCAGAGTCTATTTTCTTGCCATTCTCTGTTTTCTGCAAAACTAAGGCACAAGTCAATATACTTTCATTGTAATGTCAACATAGAGACCCACAGAGCATGTTTCTGAAAGCCTTCTTACCATTGCTCTCAAGGCTGCCATAGCCTGCTGCTATATAAAGTTTCTAATAGATTTAAACATGAGGACAGTGCTACTCAAATAATTCAACACTCAACAAAATGCCATAGCCATCCATTTTGTTATTTATGTCATTAATTTTAATGAAAATCATTATATGCTGTTATATTTTGATGTTTTATTTGGAAAGTGCTTTTTGCAAATCTATGTGGTGAGCAGGCACTGCTTATTTGGATGTTCAGACATTGCTTACTTAGAGGCATTTCAAAATACTACAGCCCTTCAAACAATGATAAGTGGAGTCTGAACAACTTGTAATTTGGTTCTGATAAATGCCAGTGTTCTTGGTGGCTGATCAGACCCAGAAGCCTAGAATCAAATTCACTACATCTTACCAACTGAAAGAAAAAGAGCGGAAATAGGCCAGTATTTTTGCTTCTGCGGGCACAGGCAGGAGGCACTGCTTTCCCAAACTGACTGTCTTTTGCAGCACACAAGGGACTGGGGGATTTGTATCGGGTCCGTTTCCCTACAAGCTGTATTGGGCTCAAGTGTGCCTTGAATTCCAGCCTTTAGATTTCTCCTGGATGTCAACCTTCATAGATCAGTTCAAACTAAAATTAGGTGAAAGCATCGTAAGAATATCAGCTGTGCAGTATGGGAGCAGGACAAGAAAACCACTGAAGCATCTTCTTGGCAGGCAATGGAAAGTAAAAGGGAAAGAGAAGATCGCTGCCTTGACAATCTCCCCCATGCACAAGAGAAGGTACAAGAGGAGCAATTAAAGGTTACTAGGTATAATTAGAAAAAAAACTAGACTGTGCAGTGACTGATTTTAGACTCATAATTCACATCGCGCTACCATGCCACTGTGGGTTGTTATCCTGTCATGGACTATTAATTGAAGAACACGTCAAACCTGGCCAGGACTTGATGGACATCTCTAGAGAGCTCCAGTGTGATTCAGGAAAAGCCCAGTATGATTTATTCATTAACGCTATTGCCTTTGAAACAGGTATTTGTTAACGATCATGGTTTGAACTCTAATGCCCTACAGGAAGTGCTACTTTCTGAGTGAAATTGAAAGATGAGGTCTAAAAAATTCCCCAAGGCCACCTTCTGCAAGCATTTAGTGATAATTCTTAGTACATCTTCTGTTCTTGCCAGTTTCATTTCATAACACTGCATATGCAATTTTTCACTTCCTGCCTATGGTTGCTGATGCTGCACAGTTGTAGTAGCACATTAGTTCTTGTATTTTACACCAACACAAATTGTTGGTAAGAGCTTCCAATTTTTATTCAGTGAATCAGTGGGTTTTTTGAATGAATAACAATCTCTACAGAAACAAAGTTGGTAAGTCATAGATGTCATGTTTCAAATGATTATCATTTACTTTTGTGTGAATTTTTAGAGATTTTGCACCATTCATTTCAAAAATGTAGATTATAACCTCATGGACCATAATGGATTGTCTATTTTGTAAATATGTATTTAGGAAAGTTTTAATTATGGTATGCAGTGCATATATTTGCATGTAATTTGCATAATATAACTGTCTATCATGCAGGCGTTATCTTGGGGAGTCTTTGCTGTGAAGATTCGTGACATGGTTGGCATATACACCTTTTTGTAAATACAGTGGCTTCTTTTATGCAGGAAAGGTTTTCCCACTCTCAAGAGTGCACAGCAGTGCATATCTCAGAAAATCAGCAACCATACATACATTCTCTAAGGTAAAACCTGATTTTCAAAAGTTTTACTCACACTTCCACCTTAGACTGTCAGGAGGATTGAACCCTTGCTCTGCGTATTTGAAATTCACAACATGAGATATCATGAATGCACAATATCTTTTCCAAATTAAAGTATGTGTGTAGGAAGGAGGAGAGAATCCAATTTTAAATAAATACACAAATTTAGGATGCCTTAATCTTAGCACTAGGAATCATATAAGGTAGTTCTGGTCTCCAAAATGTGCAACCAAATCCAAGATTTTTGACAACTTATTAGTATACCCAAATTTGAAAATAGAAAGGTCTATCTTTTATTCTATGTACCAGCTCCTGGGGATTTTTTATCCCTTTGCTGCTACTGTGCTGCAGATTGCAAGTAAGGAGGTTCCAGTGTAGAATGAATACTGATACTAAGAGGTAGCTTCTGCCACAGAGAGCTCAAAGTCTGTTTTCAGGAAGGATAGCTAGAAAGCGATATTATTGGTAAGAATTCCATTCTGTCTAAAAGTGTTACAGACTGAAGGTTTTTTCTGTGTAACCCTGCAAAATGTAAAGAGAAATTGAGTGCTCCCTACCACTGATCCAATCACCTACAAACAACGCAAGTCTCAGGGTTACAACTGAAGGATCGGAAAGAAAGAAAGAACCCTTATGGAGAGAAAACAGTCTAGAAATACAAGGAAAGGTATACAAGCAGGAAGGAGAACAGGTAAAGACAAGGCTGGCCCTGTCTGCTCCATCCCAGCAGATCTTGATGGATGTTTGGATGTGATTCTGTTGTGCGTCCTACAAGATCATCATAGATATCTTCCTTAATCACAAGCAAAAATAGTAGAAACATTTTCTTCCTTCTCTCTTTGTTTTCTTTTTTGAGGTACTGAGGAACAGAAAAATAGGAAAACATTGTAGGATCAGATTTTCTCAGTTTTTAAGATATAATGTGCTGAACTAAAATATACCTTGAATTCCAGTCTTTAGATTTCGTCATGTTGATTTTCATTCAGTAGTCTACAATTTTTCTTCAGTAGTTGATATTCTTATGTGAATCCCTCAAGCCACCCTTTAGTGTAACATCTCTCATATGACAATGCTTAAGAGAAAAATATACAGACTTCATAGTCATTTTTTCAAATCAAATTTCAAATATGCAGATCTAAAGAAGACACCCTATACCTTGCATCAAGTTTCTATTACTGGTTCACATATGTCCTATTTTGAAACCTTGTCCTGTTTGTCAGGTTTCTGGAATTCTATTTCCACACTCGTGTGAAAAATGAACCTTATCACACATTTATGCAAGAACTGCCCATTTCCTTGATAGATCTTAACTGACACCATTTCCGCAGAGGAATAGGTAATACAGATAAACGCACACTATCCACTCTATACCAAAGCATACTGTCATGGCCTTGAAAACATAAATCAAATAAAATGGAAAACAAAAGGTGAAATATTGTGAAAAACATGATAGAAACATAAAACTTGTGAAGCTATTAATCAAACCTGAACATATATTAGAAACAAATACTACAACAAAGCTAAACAAGTATTATAAGAATATTTCCACAAACATATCTTAATACAAAAGCTATTTTAAATTTGTTCACATCTGCAATTCTTCCTTTTTCATTATTTCCAGGTGCTTGAACACTCAGGTTAGTATGAATGTTTATGATTAAGATATTCTCCACTCAACTATTCAAAAATTGTTCATTTGAAGTTACAGATTCATAAGTAAAATACCCAACTCATATTATACTAGTAAGTCACCTAAGCACCTAAACCTTTCCAGAGAGAGAATCAAGTAATACTTTAAGGTTTTCAAAGAATAAATTGAGTAAAATCACTAGACTTGGGTAGCCTGCTAGCACAGCATTGCCTTATGAACAGCTCATGAACCATTTGCAAATGAAGAAACCATAGAAAAAAATATATAACGAATTCACCTGAAAATTAAGCAATCTGTTCAAGAACAGTTACTGAACATAAAATAGGTTTAATATCTTGAACAATATTTTTAATAACCCACTTTTTTCAGGTAATACTGTTATACTTGACTTAAAGCTATAGAGCACTTTGGATATATATAAATGTATTATTGATTTACTCATCTGCACTTAACGCTTTCTTAAAGTCATAAATGTTTATTCGTGTAGCTACACAAATGTGAAATAAGAAAACTAAGTACAAAAGTACAATGCACCCAAAATAGCTTAACATCACCAAACTAACCTCTACTTAATAGCCTTTACCTTCTCAAGCACAGCTACAGTAGAATGTTAGTACCTTTTAAGTATTTAGGTATATGGGATCCAATCCAAGCTAAATCAAAATATGCCCAGAATACACTTGGAAACGAGCTGGTACCTTGCTCAGAGAAACCACTAAAATGCACAATCTTGTTTAAACACTACTTATTAACTACTGTTTGTATTGTTCATTTGTGATTCATTCTGGATATCATGCTGACATCAAGAGAGCCAGGCTGACAGATATTCACTGATGTTACGGGAAAAGTTCACACAAGCTAGCATGCAGTAACCAAATAGCATTACATTGTGTCCAACAGTAACCATATTTTATGGCATCAGGGGTACAGAATAGCTGTAGTGAGGTGTGTACTTAAATACAGACTTTGCATACAGCAATACCTGTCTACCAGTCTGTCTAGGAATTAGGAAAACCACCAACTGAATCATTTTCTTCTATTTAAAAAAAGATTAATATTCTGACCTAGTCAAGTGTTTGCAAAAACATCAGATTTTCTAAAAGTTACAGTTTTCGTTGTAAGTTACGTTAATCAGAAAAATTATATTGAAGATAGTATCAAAAAAGAGTATAAGTATTAATCGACTATAGGCATTAATAAAAATAGCCAAGTCAACAGAGGTACATTTAGAAAGAATAGTGATTTGCCGATATCTTGTGCAGACATCATATATTCTTACTGAAATGTGCGCAAAATCAGAGAAATTCCATGTACTTTTTATATGATCAACACAGCTTAAAACTAAGTAAATGTGCCATTGTATAAACTACTAACAATTCATTATACCAATCAAGAATACAAAAATGCAGTAATCAAAGTTATATTTGAAAGGGCCTTGATACTTTAAAAGGGTCTACATTACCAAATCGTCAAATTAAAGCATAAAATCAAAAAAATTAAAATTTTACTTTCAGATTTTGTTGATAAAGGTAGACTATGTGTATTTTCTTTGAAAATATTCTTAAGCTTTCACATACTATTCAGACATAAAGGAAAATGAAATAATAACAAGGGGGCCTTGTCACTTCCTCCATGGTTTTGAATTCTCTTTTCTTTCTGATCACCAGAAAATGGCACTTGGTCCAGTTTGTTGTCATGGAGGTCTTTCTGTTGCATGTTTGTGATGACTAAAGCAGTTGTATTTGTGAAACAGAAACATTAAGAAAGCAATAACTAAATGAAAAGCTGAAAAGAGAATGGAGCTTCTCCTATAGGATCTTGGATTAATGCCCTCAGAGGCTCTACCTGGTGATTCTATCTTGGCTGAGCCTGGCAATGACCTCTCAGTCTCTTTGGCTTGTCTTACTTGGGTACAGTTGCAATGAGCCCTGTCTCAAGGCCCTGTCCTACCTAGGGATGTCCCTTGCCTTTCACTCTTCCACTTTTCCTTGCCTGTAAGTGCAACAGTTCTACTCAAGGGAAGTTTCTGCAAAGTGCCTTGCAGATTTTCTTTGCATATCTCCCCACTACTGCATGAAGCAAAGTGGCAGTCATCTATTTTATCTGGATCCATACCCATCCCTTTTGTCTGGCTGGGATAGAAACATTCACAAGTAGGAAAGATGTTTCTCTCTAGCTGTGACATGTAAGAGGAAAGGCTGTGCACACATTCTTTCCCCATTGTGCCTTTAGGCAAAAGCTGGAAAAAAAATCATGTTCTATTTTAAAAAAGCATGCTTCACTTTTCCATTACTGTTGTGACATCATCACTAGTTAATGAAACTTGATCCAGTGTTATTATTTCATTTTCCTTGATGTCTGAATGGTATGTGAAAGCTTAAGAATATTTTCAAAGAAAATACACATAGTCTACCTTTATCAACAAAATCTGAAAGTAAAATTTAAAATCTAAGGATATGCCTGGGGATTGGAAAACAAAAACAAAAACAGTTATTTCTTGAAAAACATTGAAAATTAAAAGAAAAAAAGAAAAGAAAAAAAAGAAAAAAGAAAAAGCAGTTTCTTGTATTTGTCCACTGGAAAACCAATCAAGCCTACAGTCCTCAAGATATGTCATAGGCACATTTAAAAAAATTAACAGTGGATAAAAGAAAGGAAAATAGCTTCTTCCCCCCAAAATACTGTTGTTAAGCAAATGTAGGAACAGCAATCTAAATTTTTGAATACTTTGAATACAAGGATTGTTGCTCAGAGAAAAAAAAATAGAAAAGCTAAAGGAAGGAAAAATGATGGAGAGGACAAAGCAAGACAAAGAGCTCTATGGATTTTTTGTATTATGACCTGCGAGCTGTAAGTAAAGGGAAATTGCATGGTTGGCGTTACCTCAGGAGAAACCTGGGATGTGATTAAAAGCCAAATAGGCACAGATCTTTCAGCTACTTCCAGCTGTATAAGAAAGGAAAATTGTTCAAGCTTTTCAGGGTTTCTTTTACCTTCACAGATGGCCACCTGTACTTAGTCCTCTACCTTCGTGCCCAGTGGTGTTTTAAAACTCCTTGTTTAGCTCCCCACTGGAAACTAAAGCATGATACAATAGAGAATAAAAGAGATCACTCAGCATTAGTAAATATTGGTCAGTTAGAGAAAGGAAAGTGTATGAGGAAGGCCACTTAAGTCATTTAGCTTTTGGAAGATCCATGGCAAAATTCCATTCTTTCCCATACAACTATTGCGAAAGAATGTCGATGAGAAGATATTTTGGGAGTTTTAAAATAAGAAGTGTGTAACAAACAAATACATAAATACAGGGGTGATAATGTAATTTTCCAAATGACATTAATACTAATGGAGGAGGAGGGGAAGGGGAGGAAAGAAGAATACGGGGCTATTCAAATGCTATTTGAATATAAAAAAATTATTAATCTGTCCAATAGGTGTTAGTCCTATTTTCAGTTGTAAAGAAAGAAAATTATTTAGCAAAATGTCCATTTTGATGACATTTATGAAATAATGCTGATGGAAAGAACTGGAAAAAAGTCTGTTTTTTAACAGTTTCTTTTTTTTTTTTTAACAGCAATTTATTTAATTACTTACATTAGAGTAAAAATGTAGCCCTTCACCAAATAAAACCTTATTGAAAATCATAATTTCTTTACTAATTAATTAGAAATAGTTCTATGTTTTCAAACTTTATTTCCTACTGAAATAGAGTAAAACTAGAAGGACACCACATCCGTTAAAAGGGATTAGCTGTGAAAGAGTGGCATTGCATTGCTGGGAACTATGTAGTTTTGACAGGAGAAGAACAGAACTGTTCCTGCAAGGCTGACCTAGCATAAAGATTGAGATCACAAGAACATTATTTATTTCCTTTGCTACATTAACATTGTTTAACTGTGCCACAAGATGCATGAATCATAGAATCATAGAATGGTTCAGGTTGGAAGGGACCTTAGAGATCATCTTGTTCCAACCCCCCTGCCATGGGCAAGGACACCTCCCACTAGACCAGGTTGCCCAAAGCCCCATCCAGCCTGGCTTTGAATACTTCCAGGGAGGGGGCATCCACAACTTCTCTGGCCANCTCCAACAAATGTACTCGTTTTATACTGGCCTATTGCTAGCATTGGTTTTATAATAAATACGTTTGCATTCTAAACTTATAAACAAAAATGTAAAAACATCTCTTTAACAAAATTACAATTTGATCCAGTCTGGTCAAGGACATGCTTGACCTGTCTAAAATGTGAGTGACAGAACATCATAACACTTTCACTGAGAACTCAGCTAGGACTCAAAAATACAGTTAAACTTTTGCACAGGGACTAGAAGAAAAACTAGAGCTATGTCATCAAGATGGAACTGGAATATAATTCCCAAAAAAAACACCCTTCTGTCATATTATAATCATGTGTAGATATTATATATGTGTGCCATGTAATCCCACCAGGCAAGAAAACAGGAACATAAGAAAGAGTGTTGGGAGAAATTAACAGATAATGAAAGTAATATCTGCTAGCTCAGTTTTCATTATTGCTTTTGGGAGGTCTCTACCTCAAGACTGAAAATCTACAGGCATCAATGAATTTAAGCTTGGGAATATGTTTTCTAATATCCAAATACAGGAGAGGCATTTATTTGTTATATGCCTGTCTTATCAATGGCCAGAAAATAGTAAGGATTATTTTGCAGAGAATGTTTGACAGGGAAGTGTCCAATGGGAATTAGTTTAATAAGATAACCTTTTAAGTGGTATATTTAGGAAATCCTTAGAGAAGCACATACCAGTGTTAATTTGACAGCCTTTTCTGTAGAAATGTTTTTTTCTAAAAAGAAAATAAAAATAAAATAATGAAGCTCAATAGGGACAGATTCATTTTTCCTTCTCTTTTTTTCCAATGGAAAAAGAAGAAGAGTCTCATTAAATAGATCTGTTTTTTGTTGTTTTGAAACACAAGCTCATTTATAGCTAATAAGCCTGTTTAACAGTAATGGGAAGGGATATTACTCCTCCTTTCTCCTCTCCCAGACCTTCTTTACCTATCTCCATTTCATTAACATAAACCACCAAATATTATTTCACATTAGTCATTAGCTGCATTGCAAAAAACTTCTTTTTTCTCATTAATTAAAAGTAAAAACAAATTCAGGAAAAAAGTACTGCTCAGAAATTGAGAGAAGGATATTTCCTACATATGATGCAATAATAACATCTTCTGTCTCTTCTGTCTCTATTCTAATGCACAGGACCTGAAGACACAGTGCTTCATCCTTAGAAGTGTAGAGATAGAATTGGATATTGAGTCTGCTTATTGCCAACTCTTCACATTTTATTCAAGTAGATTGTCTCTGTGATTTTTGCATTGCCAGTAACCCAAATATTTGATGAGAACAGACTATAAAATTACAAAACAAGTTTACAAATTGAGACATTACAATCCATTATATTTTCAGAGAACTTCTAAAGTCTTCATGACTTCTGTATTTCATTCTTTAAATCTTTCATTAATAACATAAGAACTAAGCAATTTACATTAACTGAAAATTAAGATTCTTATACTATAGCATGACTTCAGGAACTAAAACTGAATAGAAGTACAGTTCTACTCCTCCTACCAAGACTGGTGACCAGAGAAGCATACTTAATAAACGCAACGCAGAAAGTGCAGACACACAGCACTAGGTCTTGCAGGTCTAGGAGGAACTACAGTGTTTTATTCCATAGTTTGCTCAAGTCAATTTTCCAGAAAATCTATTCATAAATATTCATTGAAGATATACCTGCTGTTCTGTGCTGCACTCACGATACCAAGTCAAACTTTGCATCTTCAAAGTACACAGGAACATGGTTTCCTAAACTGGTCCTACAGACTCGTCACAGTTTTGCAGACCAGAAGAAAGTCAGGACACCATTTTCACCTTACTGTGTTACGAAAGCCCTACTCATTCAACATTGTAATGGAAACTCCTTTGGGACGTGCATCTGAAGCAGCTGCTGGTGTCCTGATATTACAGACAGCTTCCTATATCCCAAGAACAACATGGCTTTTGGAATGAAGTGTAACCATGTATATTTTTTCAATTCAAAAAGAAAAAAAATGTTTTTTCCTTGGTTCAGAAAAATTCTTTGGAACCAAGAGTGCATCTGAAATCTGACATCTACAAATTATGGAGAAAAACAAAAGAAGATTGATAGTGATCATTTTTACTCTTTAAAAAACTGCTGCATGATGGAAAGTTTATGCTGAAATATTTTTGTTTATTTCGAAAAACACATTCACATAGAAATACACACAGAATTCTCATGATCATCTTTGCATGGATTTGTTAGAATGTTATTCTATCCTTAAATTACCTCTCTCAGTATATTTCTATTTTGTAATGTTTTTACACACAAAACATAAATTTTCATCTCTGCTTTTCCTGCCTAACAGTTTATATCCTTGACATTCATCTATTTGTTCATTTCTATATTTCATTTCTTCCCCTTATATCAACAGCTATATTTGAAACACTCTTCAATACTTTTTAGGTGCCTGTGTGCCTCATCTTCATTTCTCTTGAGACAAATTTAAACAGAAGCTAGTTTAGTCATTTTAAACTCGTTATTTTCTATCTTTATTCATGAGTTTATTTCCTTCCTGCTATTTATTTTTCCTCATTGTAATCATATAAGCCTCTCTGATTTCTCTTAACACTCTAGCTATCTCTTTCTATATGTGTTGTGATTTCCTTTCTTCACTCATTGTTCTTGTTTGGCTTGCTGTCATATCCTTCCACTTGGCAGAAAACAAGAATGCCGAAATAGCCAGGCTGAACAAATCACGTTCTGCAGAACACACACCACCTTTTTAATATGCATTTTTAACATATACTTTGCAATAATTGCTCTTGTAATTTCTACTGCAAGTTTTAATGAGGAAAAAAACCTCTCTTTGGAATTTCAGTATTTAATTTGAAATAATGCAAATCAGAAGCAGAGTTTTTAATACATATTTGATTTAATCTTCAGACATGTATATTACTTAGTACATGAACGGTCGGGAAAGCTGAGCATACAATAGCAGTAGGAGCAGACTAAGCATTAGTCTTCAGAGGACCTAAAACTTTTAATATTGCTATTTCTGCATATTTCTTGTATGTGTTCGGATTATATATCTCCACACACCTGTATTTAATTTTTAAAAAAATAATTAAATGTGTCACTTCTTCCAGAACAGTCTTTTTGTTCCCCACCTGCACAGAGATCTTGTAGGCCTCCCCTCTCTGCTCAGCTCTGCTTCTGTTAGCTCACCCACTACCTGCCTTGGCCTCTGTGTGAAGAGTCAATAAGCTTTGATGAGTGCCAGTGCATGGGGAAAGGAGCAGGGAAGATGAGAAATTTCTGGACTGAATGTCCCTATCTGGGCACCTTTGTTGATGAAGCAATGCATATAGAAACTGGGAGATCACTGCCTTCATCCCTTGGGCTTTGTGAATTCAGCTCTTTTCTAGTGTTAAATGGCTCAGAAAAATGAAGTGACTGGCTTTGAATATTTTCTCTTCAAACCTTTGGTCACTGAACTGAAAAAAAAAGCACATTAAGACAGGAACCTAGACCTTTTCACTCAGTCTCTTTCCTGAGAGAGACAGAAAACATGCTGTGGGATTTTGTGGGGGTTGTAGATTAACTTGCCTCTCTGCAGCATTTAGGTAGTGAAATTCAGAGAAGGGGAGAAAAGGGCAATAGGTAGTGGCAGGAGAGAAAGTCTTGAGCAAAAGGATTACCCAGTCAAAATCCATTCCTCTGTACCTTTCTCTTGTGAAGAACTTGTGTCCTTGTACATGTCTAGCTGTGGACAGTACAGATTCTTTATAAATGACAACAAAAAAAGAGTACATCTGGCTGCTCTGGGCTCCGGTGTAAGGTTGGCAAGGGATGTCAGACCCAAGTGAGCAGCAGCAATATGTAGGGACTTTGTAATGGACAATGTCTGTGGGCCAGTGTTTTTAACAGAAGAATATTAGTTGGGCTCAAATAATACTTGTCACTATTCTTCAGGTGTTTTATGAAAAGGTTATAAAAATAGGGGGAGAAAGAGAAAAAACAGAATCAGAAACCAAAATATATAGTAGAAAGTCTAGTAAAATTGAAAGCTTATAGGGTGAAGCTAAAATGAGGGACTGTATGGTCATCATTAGATGCAGAGGCTGTATGTGGTGAAAGAACCCATAAGGGGTAATGTAGAAGACCAGATGTCCTTAACAATATGTGTACACTGGCCTTCGATCCTGTTCATTTAGAAAATTCTAATCCAGAAATAGTCTTCTGGTCATGAGACAGAAGCTCAAAGAGAAATTTGACCATTTAGTTAACAAGTGGAGAGAAGGAATGGGAAAGGCCATTGAACATACACTACTAACATTTAAAGAATTCTGCATTAATCTGTTTAGATCTAACACAACTAAATAGATGGTTAAAATTTTTTTTCACTGAAGCAGCATATGTTAATCTTTTAACTACATTTAGTGTATCTGCCTTGCTCTTAGAAATCTCCATGGATAAGAGGAGATCAAGACAAGCCACTTTCAATGCACTATGCAGGATACAGTACTTTCACAGATTCCTTTGCATTTAACTACACTCCTGAGAATTTTCACTTAGTGCGACATATTATCTGAAGGAATTGAATCTTTCTACTGAAATGTATATTGATGATGTTCTCATTTGTGAGAAAACAGAAGCAGAACATCACAAATGACAAAAAAGTGCACCTGATGGGAATATGAAACAGGATCCAAAATATAGAACAAATGCAAAGCTTCCAGTTCCAGAATATGCTTGAAAGAAGGGCTAAAGAAGATGGCACGGAGAAGATAGCCAACTCCAAGCTATTCCAGATTTCAAAAATCAAAACACAAAGGAGTATTTAAAATGGGAGGGATGGTAAAATCTGCGGGAAAAATTGTACCAAACTTGATAGTCTTTATTAGCAGCTGTCAAGCACTTGTAATGAAGATCACTCAGTGATACTCAAATGCCAGCTTGGACAGAAACTTTCACATCTTGCAGCGGTAATAATGTTCCTATCTTCAAATATTTTGTTACTAGTACACAGACAGACATTTTCAGATGCTTTGGAAAATAGCTAAAGGACAGGATTCTTAGGGGATATAATAAATATCTGACACTTATCAAACAGCATGTCCCAGTGCATCAGCAGAGAAGGGAAAGAGTAGGTGAAATAAGTTTTGCATATTCACTTACGGAAAATTAGCAATAGCAGGAACTAGTCACGTAACATATGTGCCTATAGCAAAAGTGGCACTGGTTATAATTGAAAAATAAAAGGGCTTTTTCCAGCTGCAATCACAATATTTGAAAATATAGCATAAACCAGGAAAAGTACTGATAGACATTACCTAGGGAATAGTTTGCTCTTGAAAATAATGGAGTATAATGCACACAGGAATAGTAAATAAAGTCCATGTCAGAAATTATATTGTTGGATTATTTTTTGTGGTACCATAAGTCTACATAAAGGTATTTATATCAAAAAGTTTTCATGGAAAGTATTGCATCTGTATTTGCCAGACACAGAGTCCAAGAAATTATTTCTAATCATGGTGTACCACTCAACGAATGGAACAGTTGAAGAGGACTGCAGCTTTCAACGTGTACCATATCAAGTCCCAGACATCCCAAAGTAAACAGTCTGGTGGAAAACAACATTAAGGTAGGTAAAAGATTATTCACAAGCAGCTCTACAAAAGATATATACTTACTGCTGATGAAAGTGTGAGGTGACAAGGAAAAGTATCTACTGGCTTTTAGTTGCCAACCACTATCTGAGCCTGGCTTGATCCTTTACGTGTTTTTTTTTAAAAAAAAAAATAAAAAAATTAAGATGATAAAAACAGAAAGACCTCACATTATGGAATAGTTTAAACTTAAACCAAAAGATTAAGCCCATGTGACCTGTGGCACTATGAAAAACAGGAGCCAGGCATACATTAAAAAAACAAAGCAAAACAAAACAAAACAAACGGAAAAAATGGAGAAAAAGCTTTATTGGGCATTGTCAGGATGAGTAAGTATCAAAAAACCACCCAGCCTTCCTGAAGGATCAGTAATAAAAAAGCCATCTCCTGAAGGTTAAAAATAGTAAAATAACCTTACAGGAGTAAGTGTCCCATTTTTCTGAAAGTGACCGGTAGGATGAATTACTAAGATCTTAGCATAGGAAGCTGAAGATTAGAAAGAGAGCATGAAGCTATATCTGAGTATGTACTAGACTAAGGATCTTAAAATACATGACTGAGGAAAGTCACAGAATAAGTCATAATACATTTAATAAGCTTTAGATTTGAAAGGACAGCAGCAACAGTTAGAACATCTATAATGTGATGCTGTATACATATAGATAACAAACACAGTAAATAAGAGAAAGTAACTTTTTTCCAGCGTTTCTGAAATAGAATTCAAAGAAAGTTTGGCCCAATTAAGAATATCCAATAAAGGTTGTAGCAGTACACAAAAGGGAACTTTTTTTTTTTTTTTATGGTCTGTAAGTGGATTAAAATTTAAAAAAAAAAATCAGAAACAACTGTATTTAGAGTTAGCTCTGGTTTCAAAATTTTCGTAGGTATGAATACTTCTCATACTTTTTGATTTTCCTCCAGATTAGGACAATCTTGTCAGCTAACACTCAATTTTGCCCCCTCCTTCAGCTGGATCTTCTTGGAGTTTGTACTTGAAAGAGCTTGCCTGATCCAGTTCTGCTTTTCAAGGTACAACACTGACTTTGCTGTCTCAGAGGTGTCCATGTGCCTATCATTAAATTGAAAGTGTTTCAGGGACACTGGCAGGAGTTTGAAAAGGCTCACCAAATCCCTAATTGTGGTGTCAAGGAGGCCTCACACCTTTAAACTGAAGCCCACAAGTTATGACCATCTCATGATTAAACCTGAAATTAAATAATTTAAGCCACAGTTACCTTATGTCTTCTCAGCAGAAATTCCAGGGGAAGCAAGAAAAAGTACATCCACTGAGAGGAGGGAAACTTACAATGTGTAATGATCTACTGTGTCCTGTCCAGTCCTAGGAAGTATCACATTAAGTTATGAAGTACTGCATATGTACTTAATCTAGCCACTGAAATGTAAAATTGAATAGAGCATGCTTGAGAAGAAGAGTCTCCTTACAGAAACATATATAGAAAATAGCCTGGAGTAAATAAGGAACGTATTCATGCTACTGATTATATTTGTTTGGCAAAATTAATTTAAAACACATAGAGCATCACACAATTTTTTCCCACAATGCTGAGGCATCATATGATTGTTTCTTTGTTCATCTTTAAATGGAACTAAATTCCCAGAAAGCAAATGTGTGAGATCTAGCTAGAGACAGCTTCAGAGTTCCTTCTACTTTCTCCCTTCATTTATTCCAGGATACATGCTTACACTAACCCTTTTCTGAAATGCTGTAGTAACCACTTTACTGTGTGATGAAGGGAGTTGCTACGATTTTCAAGGCTGCACTAATTTATAGTCAAAGACGAAGCCCTGCCTGACAGCCCCAAGGACCAAGCAGAACACAGATGGTATACGTAGAAGTTCACTAAAATCTCTGGTAGCTACATGATAAAAAACAATCACAAGGTTTTCTTTGGATTAAAGTAAACCAAAATAATGCAAATCTCATAAACAGCATCTCCAAATCTTATCAGAGGATTTTCCAGAACCTACTCCTATATGTTTTATCCAGAATATAGTAAAATTACAGTTCTTTTTCTGACATATTATAAGCAGCATTGTAGAGATATACAAATAATGCATTATTTAAAACTGAAAAGAAATTTCCAACTTGGTAAGGAGAAAGATGCGGAATTGATATTAAAGATGAACTATTTTACCACTCTCTACTCAAAATCTATAGCAAATATGTCTTCTAAATGTCTTTTTTGGAAAAAAAACAACTCTTCATATCTAAGATGCTAATACAGTATAGCTGAGTTGTGTCCGCAAACCACAACACAGAGCAAGCGTCCACAGGTCTGAGGTGATAAAATCAGTCAGCTCTCTGGAGCATAACTACTAGAGCACTTTTTCTAGCACTGGTGAGCTCTTAAGGTCAGTATGAGATTTCACATCAAATCAAGGTAAAGATTTTAAAATGGTGTTAACGTGTTAGGACAGTCAAGTGCCACCAAGATTTTCAGATACTGTCATTTTGTATAAGTGGCATTTCATAAACAGCATGATCACAAAGATCTTGTAAAGAATTGTGAGTCTGACCTATGGAAAAATAGAGGTGTTGATTGGCTCACAATGTTGTTTTCAGCCACCAGGGATCTCAATTCAGTTCTGTGACTCCTCCCTATCACAGAGAACAGTAAACTCGAACTGGTAGGTCCACAGTTGGCAAAATATGATTAGAGTAGTAATATATGAAGAGAAAATCATGCACAGAGGAAAACACTAGAGAAAAACTTTGCATATATTTAGAGAGGAGTAATGTTATTTCTACTATAATTTCAAAAAATTGTGGTACACCTAGCTTAACACAATGAAAGTTCACCATCCAAATCCATCATAATAAAGCCTTAATGTGACAGAGCTAGAGAAGTTGTGACACTAAATGCACAGCTAAATCTGATAGTGTAATACAGAACCAAAAGAGAACATCATATCAAAATATAACTTTCTTGGCAAGGTGCAAAGCAGAGCAGAGATCTCAGAAGTTGAGATGCATACAGCTTATTTCAATCCCAATAAATACAAAGAATGCAAATAAGCCATAACAACACTGGATTACAGAAATAAAGGTCTACAGCCGTATAAAAAAATGCCAGCTAGCAGCAGCGGGGAACAAGTAACTTTCCATCACATTAACTACTGAGGGAAAGAAGAAAAGAAGAATCTAAAGAAAAACAGTCTTGTCCCTTTTGTAACATAATGATTTATTTCCAATTTACAGAAAAAAAAATCCTACATCTTTTATGCTTCACATCATTCAATGCTCTTTGTTGTCTTTGATGTTAATTTTAATAAGAGATCAAGAAAAAAAGTCTCTCCTGCCCAGTATGTGTATCTGAGTAGGTGTGCCTGCGGATTTCATGCAGCGTGGTTTGTGTATATAGATCTATGTCTGCTGTAGCCGGTATGCGAGAAGATGGTTAACTAGTAGAACACAGAAATATAACAATATTTGATGAATTTATCAGTCTGTAATCTTAATAAAGCTTGATAATAACACATTTCAGAGGAATTCCTGTCTGCATCTCCTAACAGTTTCACTGAATCACATGTGCATCAGTATTAGGATTGGCAACCAAGCTTTACTTAACCCTTTGGTTTTTATTCACACTGTCATTCCTGACACTTCTTTCATAAATGCTGAGCTCATTTTGCCTCTGTATCAATCATCAGTAACTTTCCCCATTCAGTAATTTCCCATTTTAAGCAGCCTTAAACGAAAAATCCCTCAAACAGTCCAGATAAGGTAACTGAATAAAAATTGGTAAATCAACCAACCAACCAACTCATCCAGACACAACATGAGAAAGTCCTACCAAATTGATCATCATTTAAGAATACAGATTGCTTGAATTCTCTCATACTTTTTAATCCCACTAGAAACAGCTTCCAGCAAATCCTTTTGCCCAGCTTGCACATCCTGAATGTTTAGCAAAACTCAGGCTGATATCTCTTCTTATAACTAAAATTGCCTGTTACTTCCTAGGGTAAGATGTTGTTTACAGTAATTTGTAACTTGGAAAAATAGCTGTGTGGATGGAAATTCTATTTGCCTGCTGTTTTCCTCCAGCTCTCCTTTTATTTATATATTTTTTAAATGTCATCGAGAACAGTTTTGCAATTTGCAATATAATAGTTGAGGAAAAAGATAGTTTGGGTTTTGCAAAAATTCTCTGATGACCTCCTTCTGAAAAGCTCTTGCAAATGCCACTCTGAAGTTTGCAAGAAGTATGTTACTTTTGTTGAATGCTTGTCCAAAAATCTGCCTGTAGTCAATGCTCATGGAAACAATCGGGTGGGCAGAGACCAGGGGGCTCCAGCCCAATCCCCTGCTCAAAACACAGTTAGCTTGGAGGACAGAGCAGACTGAGGCCCATGGAAAGGAGAAGCACGGGGATCAGGGAGGCAGGGAGAAGGCCTCTGTGGCAGATCAAAAGGCTCTTAGTCCCAACAGCAAGATCCATAAGACTCAATGCTGTTTACCTGGGATGGCATCACTGGGTTTGCTGGTACAGACACCTAAGAATTAAACCTCGTTCTCTATTTGAAATCCCGCTCTGAAGGCAGAATGTTGACTTTTCCAGTGGTTAGATAATGCCAAAACAAATGCATTTGTCAGTTATGTCTAAAGGTTAGGAAAAGGTTCCTTTCCCTCCACACCTTGCCATGGTTCTCAGATTTTGCACAGTAGCAAAAAGCAAAAAGACATAAATGTGAGGTCAGCCTAAAACACTGTTCATACAAAAAAGTTTTTTTCAGTTTTAGGTTAAAATTAGTATTAATCTTTTTTATTCACATTTTTTTCTACATCTTTGATACCCTCAAAAATGCCAGCTTCAGTATTAAAAATAAAAAAGGCCCTACATTACTACAGAATTACAGAGTGTCACTAATTTAACAACAATTAATTTATCTTCAGAACACTCTTGCAAGAGGAGGAGCTTCAGTTACCTTTTTTTGATAGAAGCTGTGCTGAAACATAAGAGACAGTAAGACAGTAGGTACGAACTAATTTAGACATCTGATACGGACACCTAGGACCTGATCTTTCAGACTACATAGAATTATATATATTAAAAAAATGTTCTGTGTTTTCCATTGATTTTGATTACAATTGAATACACTCAGTGCTTTTTCAATCTCATTCCAAGGGCTCAGACGCTGGCAACCTACTAAAATCTCATTATAAATTACTCAGTCAGCATCATATGGAAATTTGATGGGTGTGTGATGTAGTGGCAGATATAAGGAGTTTTAAAAAACTGTCATTAATGAAAGCATTGAACTGCCAAAAGCTACAGACTCCCCATCCGTGCCTTATTGTCCTCTATTTTATTTACTACGTACCTGGTATTTTCCTCAGCATTCCCTGGGGCAGAGTTATGTCAAACATTAGCTGCCCCTGTCTGACACAGCCTTGCCTATCCTCAGGGGAAACCTGAAGCATGTGGTAAATAAGACAGCATCTTATGAAGAACCTTTTGGTTAAGTAATTAAATATTGCTTCTTTGCACATGTGTAGACAATCTTAATGCTGGCACTTCTTAACTTTCAGGTGACTTACTTCATGACTTGAGGAATAAGGAATTAATTAAGGAATTAATTTAATTTAAAAACTAATTCTCTGAAGTTGCATCTGTGTGTGTACATGTTTGCACATTATGGATGCCCTCTTCTTCCAACTATTTCTGTTCTTTTTAAGAAAGCATTTCCCAGGAACACTTCATAATAGACTACAATAAGCTTCATATTATCTCCTCTTATGAAACCATGTCAGGCAAGACAAAAATTCAGATTTGAACACAGCTTTGATGATTCATGCATCTTTCTATTCGCGCACAGTTACATTCCAGATCCTTTTCTTGCTTTCATTATTTTTACACTGATAAGGAAGGATTCTCGTAACTAGAAATCAGGCCAAGTATTGCAGAACAGCATAAATAAGTATATGACATTGAATATGTAGATTTTGCCCCATATTCCACAGGGAATCCATTTGATCCGTAAATATAATCGTCTAGTGAACGACATGAATTCTGACAGTTTAGAAAAAATAAAGTGGAAAGCCCGTGCACAATGCAAATGCCTTTCAGGATCAAACAATAATCTCTTTTTTTGCACAAATGAGATGCCTCCAGAGGTGGTGACAGATATGCCTGGGAGAAGGTGTAAGTGGTAGTAAATCCCTATCTTTTGGGATAGCATTTGCCCACTGGTCAGTAAGGACCTGCTGTTGGATTTGGTTTTGCTTTGGTTTCATTAACCACTGAGCATTTGACTCCCAGATACTGCTCCAAAGCAGCATGATTAACTAAGTATTAATACACTTCTGTACGTGCATTAATTCGGTGTTAGGTAACATGGCCAATATGGTGCCTTCTAAGGATTCTTCCCAGCCTTGAATATGCTGCCTGCCAAGAGACACGTTCCCTCTAGGTTGCACCGAAATACAGGTTCTACTAGCGTCAAGTATGGTTTGTGACACTGACCTAAAATCTCTTATCTGCCATTATAAGGTGAATGTTTACCATTCCTTATCATCAGTCCAAGCGCGTCTACTATTCTCAGCTCTAATCATTTTTATTATTTCTTTGCTCACATCAAGAGATTTCTTCAAAACTCTGAACAGTGTGGAAGAAAAGTTCACTGCTGACTGCTACAGATGACAGAAAAGAGTAAGATTAGAAAAAACTATGTGAAATAAAATGGGAAAATGGTTCTATGCAGAAGTAAATCTCAGGACTTAAACTCAGATTTAGTTTTGTGTTCTCAGACACTAAAATTCTGAAGGAAGTGTGGTGTGTTTTTTTCCTGAAAATCTACACAATTTAGAAAAATATGAATTGTAATTATCTCTGTGAGAAGCACAGAGGAAAGAAAGTATTGCTTAGGGTATGGAAATTAGGAAAAGAATAGTGTTGGGTCTTATTTGTTTTCTTCCTTTGGCTTCCTTTTCATTGTTGAACTTTGATTCTCATGAAAATATTGAACAGTCATTTTCCTCAAAGCACAGTAAGGGAGAAAAAGGAAAAATCATTTGAAGGCTTGATGTAGGCTATGGTCTCTTTTTATCAGCTCAAAGCTGATAATGCACCATAAGCCTATCACTTTCAGATAAAATCTGATTACCAAAGAAGTTAATGAGCAGATTCTTCTTTCTGATAGGGTGTATGCACTGGAATACTCCCTGAGATTAGGAAGTTTCATTTCAGATTTTTATATACAGTGCCTGTTGAGGTTTCACCATCATTTTTTGCTGCTTTGTGTGTCCTTAAATGAGTACTTCTTTTAACGAATAAAATGGCTGGTTTAGTAAATGACGACAAAATAGATATTATGCTTAGGCTGATACATTTGCATGATAATTTTGTAAATTCATACTAAATATTTATTAAGTAGCAAGGTCCAGAAATATTTTTCCATTTCTCTGGATTGACTGTTGCAGATTGTTTTCATGACTTTGTTGCTATGTACTTCCACCTCCTCAGCACAAATTTAAAGCTGCTGGTCTTGACTCATAGTAATATTGTGAGAAGAAAATCAAATTCCAGCTGCTTCCATCAATACATGGATATTTAAGGAAGAGATCCAACAGGAAATTATAGCTGATAAATGAACACCTTTGGCAGACTGCTTACGGCTATGATAAAGAAAGTGAATCACAGGTGAGACGTGTGAGTGAACAATCTAAATCATTTAAAAAAAAAAAGACACAAGATTTATTGCTTTCTTCTGTTCATTATCAACCAAAGTCATAAAAATCCAAGTGCTTTCTGTGTGCTAAAGAGTGGCTTGTACCATTTCAGCTTCCACCCATCACCTTCAGCATTTCTTTAACTTTTTCCTAAACAAAAATGTGGACACTATCTCACACATTTAATACCTGACAGTGACAACATGCATATTTTTTAAATTTTAGGAAACATTTTGAATGAATAAAAGTCAGGGAAGAATATGATTACCAGGCTGAACAGCTTATGTACCACTCAGAACATAACATCATTTTTTTTTTCTCTTAGTGACCTTTTGTTTTTCTTATAGTAATGGCCACAGATCCACTTTGATAACATGAGTAACAAAACCTAATTCTTTGAATACACCCTATTGTCTAGCAAATAGGCTTCCTCCTATGTTTACCACTCAGTCTGTACAGACGGATTTTCAAAATAACACATGCAAAATAAAGAGAAATTAAGCTATTGTACTTCCATTAAAATCACCAGGAGTCAAAGAGCTGAAACCTTGGGCATTGCTTTCAAAATGTCAGGGTGAGAATCAATTGAACAAGTACTGCTGGTATCTGGCAAAAGATCTGGATTTCAGTGTAATTGAGACAGCATGAGTTCTCTCAAAAGTAAATTACAATGGGTAAAATCAGAGATCACCCAGTGCAATAGCCATCCCACAAAATTAGCTTTCAGGACGATGCCCAGTATATGAACTCTATCTTCTGTGAACTGCCCTTGCCACTCAGCAATCAAATGACTAAAACATGTTGCACTGTTGTACTCCCTGCAGTGATCTTTTTGAGCCAGAATCAATTTATGAAATGGGATAAGTGTATAGACTTCTCCAACTGATGAAAATGACTTCTGGATAATACCAGTACAGAGAGATATTTATTGCTAGTTATTCCTTTCTTTATCTGGGGAAAGAATAAATTGAAAATGAAGTTCCAGGAACCATTAGAGAGTGATTTACAAGGAGGACTTACCCCTATAAATTTTTCTTACATGAAAAACTGAAAATTACTTTCTATTCTTGAGAAAGAAGCCTACAGCATCTCTTTCTGGATTAATTTGGACATGATGAAGGCTGAGATGGTCCTACAGTTGTAAGGAGGTTGCTTCTCCCTTGAAACCATCTCCCTTTGTATGCTGGCACATTACAATGCACGAGGCATATGCAACAATGAACAATAACAAAACTTTTGTGCACCTACAAAACACACCTTGCACAAGGTTTGAAGATGCTATGTACCAAAAAATAAATAACACATCTGGGTAAAGTTCTGCAATATTTTAAGGAGAATAATTATGCTTTGTCTGCCTGCCCCACAAAGAACTTTGTCTGTTAGCTGTTTTAACACATTAGTCATTGAAATGCTGAAATCTATAAATTATTTCACTTAAATAGCCATTTTCTAGACCTTTCTCACAGAGAGAATATTAGGTATCGCTCTTGGACAGATGTTCTTCCCTAATTTATATGTCATGAAATTTTAAAATTAACTAGCAAGAACCTCTATCTGGAGAAATCTACACTCGACAGTCGCATCTAATGAGGAGCAAACACTAAAGAATATGAAGATACTGAATGTGACTGAAAGCGTACATGAGTTTTTCTGGTGATCTTAGAGAGGTCTGGATCAGCCTGAGAAACCAGAAGCAAATTAGGACTAATGAATAGAAAGTGACATTCAGATTGTGGAGCTGCTGGTAAAGAGCATGCAATGAAGTAAAAGAAATCAACACCAAGGAAAGTTGAAAAAGAAGGTAAAATATATAATCTGCCAATAATTATAGTTTAGAATGTAGATATATTTGTAACAGGTTTTCCCTCTATTAACAACTGTTGAATGCAAAATGTAAAAGCTCAGTATTAAAAACAGGGAGCTCTGCTGAATCAAAATATGCCACAGCTGCAACAGGTATCTACCCTACAGCAAAAAATTTCAGCGTTAGAAAATATTAGCATATGTGTATTCTAAGGAATTCTCATTACAAAATTTTCTGCATTTATAGCTATCTATTACTACAGCAAATTTAAAGCACGTTTTCAAGTACTAAGGCATCTTTAATTCTAATGGAGGAGGACGAGCACTTGTCACTTCTGTTATAGGTCTAATCCCGCATAACACTCCACAAAGACATTTACAGTCCTGCAGAGACTTGCTGATTTCAGTGGTTTCTCTACTGACTGATTCAATAGATCATATTATTACGTTACAAGTTCAGGTCTCTGGGCTGCAGAATATTTAAGAGCACACTCAAATCTGTACTGATTCATCAGAGCACTTACCTTTAGGCATGTACTCAAGCCCCTCCGGCATCAATATGATTTAAATGCTTTACTGATTATAGGTAGGTATCTCAGCATTGTGTGTACATGCCAGTGCATCTCATTTCTCTTCTGTAGAGAATATGGAATATTTATTGACACTGTGACTCATACTGCTAATAAATCTGATCTAAAAATGTTAGGTGATATTTGACCTAATATGCTTACATATATCTTTACTTTCCAAAATGTTTTTTGAAAATGTAAGTCTAACAGAGCATTTCTGTGATGGTTTTCACAGGACTTCAGTATGACCAAGTTTTCTACTACACTGCTGTACTGTACAAATTTGCTAGAAAAAAATGGAAAGATGACCCATCAGTTTTCATCATCTATGTTAAAAGAAATGCCAAGTCTCAAATTCACTTAGACAAATGTACATGGAAATAGTTAAGAAACTCAATAAATCCAAAATAAGACTTTTAAAGCTGATTCAATAGTGACTTACTCTGGTTTTAAAGTAGAGTAACTCTTCTGAGAATAACAGTATAGCTGGGATGGAAAATACAGTACACTTAGGAGTGATAATTTGAAAACATTGTCAATGACCAGTTAAATACTGAATAAATACTTTAAATCTCTCATTTTAATTTCAGTATGAATATTTTGAAATTTTGCTAGAAAAAAATTTACCCACAGACTTTCATTAAAATAAGAGATGCACCTCTGAACCTAGAGGTTGAAAGAAGACATTATTTCTGTTGGTAAGGGAAGTGGAAGATACATAAAATACCACAATATTTATTTTGTGGTTTATATATTTTTAATGATACCGGTTTGTGGCCAGGGGATAAGGATGCTGCATCAGTTTGTGAAATAGAAAGAGCTTTGGAAAGACAGATAAAAACATACAAGAAGTCTTCGAAACAATTCACAAACCACTCAGAGTGAAAGAGTCTTTAAGATGAGCCAGTTTAATATTGAATGAAACTATAGTGCAATCTGAGTAAAACAACTGTCCTTTGTTCAGATTAAATGTTAAAAGCAGTTATAGTTGTCTCTGCAGTGACAGCCAAAGTCTCTACAAAAATCAGCTTCCTCAGTCACAGCACAAACCAAAGGCCAGTTTCATCTCATCACGTCAAAAACTTTCAAGTGAAATAGTTTTCCAGATTCCTAAGATTGCTATCAGCATTTCAATGTCTCTTTTTAGTTCTGTGATGTCATGTTAGTGTTAGCATTTTGGTTGTGTTTTGATGGTATGTCTGTGGCAGTAGTAGCTGTAACAGTGAATAATACACAGAACAACAACTTGCCTGCTACAGTTACAACACCCTAACATAGTATTTGGAATAGCTGAAATAGCTGGAAAAGTCATTTTAAAACAGCAAAGGCCCGTAACTAGCTAAAGCTGATTGAAGGTTATATTCTTGCATCTCTTGCTTGTGTTGTAATGAGCTGGGGTGACAGTTGCGTCCAAGTGAGACAGGAGACCCTTAGCCATAAGCACTAACCAGCAGCCAGGAAGAGATCCCACTGGAGTCTCAGCAGGTATTGCTGCGTAGCTATCTGCAATTGCTGTTTCCCCTTACTCAGAGCAGACAGGTAGCTTTGTGTGAAATTTGTACACAATACGGTTGCAATGTAGAAGACAAAAACATATTTGTTTAGGTTAGTGGAATGTATTTATACATTAAGACAGTATGCTTCAATGTTTGCAAAACAGAGAACAGTATGCAGACATTGCAAAGGACACAGTCCCTATCATTACACTCTATGAGTACCTTACCCGTGCAAGCTTGAACAGAGTTAATTACCAGTTTTGCAGTCTGCAGGTACAGCTGAGAAGTCATTAAGAGACCAGATTTTGTAGCCAATATTATAATCACAGCAGAGGGAAAAGCCTTCGTTTCTCTTAAATAGCATTAATAGCAGAAGTGAAGCAGTTCAAAGCCTCGGCAAAGAGCCGAGGCAGTTCCTAGCTGGGCATCAGCACCACTGGGGGAGCAGCCACCATCCTGCTTCGGGCAGCCTGCTCCCGCCTGCAGCAGTCCTACCAGAACTGTAGGAAACCCTAACCAGGAGAAAATCAGTTTCTGTGGCTGGAAAAATAGATAAAAGCAGTTGATTCAACCCTCAAAAAGATAGATGAAGCTCCAAATCCACAGATTATCTCAGGCATACCACTGGGAACAGTGAAAGTCTTTAAAAAAAATAAAAACAAACAACTCTTCCTCCAATATGAGCTTTCTGTGAATGCATGATTATAGAATACATAGTTTCCATAGGCACAGAATATGTTTTGAAACAGCTAATTCTAATTTATTTGTCTTTTCTATGTGACTCAAGTTCCCAGAATTTATTTTTGTTTTCTGTAAGTAGTGTTATAAAACATGGGAAGGAACTAAATAATTGATACAATAAATTTTGAAAGGATGTCAGTACTTCCTGCTGCGAGTGTCTCTGCTTGATCAGAGGTTGGACCAGCGGGACCCAGAGGTTTCTTCCCACCTCAGCCAGTCCAAGTCTAATGCTGTAGTAAGTCTTGAGTTTCTTGTCTTTCCTATTCCACTCTTTATCGATGAATATTCCACTAAACTTTTCTGAAAAACTCTTGG
Source organism: Penelope pileata (assembly GCA_013396635.1). Taxonomy (NCBI): domain Eukaryota; kingdom Metazoa; phylum Chordata; class Aves; order Galliformes; family Cracidae; genus Penelope; species Penelope pileata. The sequence continues at coordinate 1,566,676 of WBMW01005007.1, forward strand.
ACAAAAACCTATTCATGCAATACAAATTCAGACTTTGAATACTATTTGATGTCCTCCATTTTCCACTAAGCAGGAAGCATCCAAAACCTAAAGATGCCGTAAAGAATGTGGGATGACAGCACAGTTCTTCCCGGGTGCGCCAAGAATCCTCGTCATCAGATTGCCGTGTAAGCTTGCGTAGTTTCTCAGGCTCACACCTGGATCCTTCCATACTATTATTTGTCATGCGTAGATTAGGAGCTATTTCAGTAGCCACTGAAGAGCAAGCCACTCAGAGAAGTATTTGGAGAAGGAATCAATGAGAGCTTTGTCCAAAGCGCAGTTCACTTGGAAATGACTGCAAAAATCTTCCAAGTGAAACATAAGCAGGCACCAAGAAGCTTTTGCTTCTTATATCTTACAGACAAAATCTTGTCTCAAAACAAAGAAGAGCAATGGGCTATGTCCATCTAGTCATGCTGGTCTAAGCTAGTGTTAGTCTTAAAATATGCCAAGCAAGTCCCTCAGCTTCAGTGCTGAGCTATAGGATGAGAGCAATCCAACAAAGAAGTGTGCAGTGCTGTCTGGCTTCCTCTTGTGGAAAAGAATAGAGCAGCCTGACAGTAAAACGAAATTAGGAAATGTTCAACCCAACCACTGATATCAATGGAGGGCACTGTGCAGCCAAAGGAAGTAGGACCCTTTTAGTTCTCTACAATCCTTATATTTCATTGATTTTTTCTGGTAGTCTGAAGACTCAAGGCCTTGAAAACCATCATCATTGAATAGCGTGCTCATTGCTATATCAGTCCAGAATGGCTAACTTGTGAGGAATTGTAATAAATTCCCTCCCAGCTTCTAGAATGCAGTAGACAGATTTTAGTCATACGCAGAAGCACTACGCACTCTTTTTTTAAACAAAAAGAGAAAACAGAGAAGGAAAATTGAACGCAGTAACAAAATCCCGAAGACATATAATACAGCTATACAAAATGTTCAGATTCAGGGTTCTAAGGAGACTCCGCAGGCTCTGTACAGACTTGTCTCACTCTACATGGAACAGCAGAAAAATGGCAAATCAGAGCATAAAGACACTTAAAGCTTCACCTGAACTGCAAGATCCAGGAGTGCCTTCAAGCTCTGGGGCTTGGGTCAATGTGTCCTGCTTCATAGTGGAGACAAGGCCTACCGCAGACCTTAATAGGTGTCTGCCACCAGTTTAGGCACAGCCTAAGCTGTCCTGTAAGGTGTGCTGCTTACAGAACTACAGGCCAGAAGAATTTTTGAAAAGAAAGAAAGAAAGAAACGACACTGAACACAGGTGAGAAGTGAGCTGTAGCAGCTGCGAGATATATTTCAAAATTTGAGTGTACAATATTCATCATGATCTGGTAATGAAGACATGGCAGGGCAGGAATTCTACTGGTCCAGATTATTAAATAGCTGACAAATCCATGAAAGAGAAATCATCAGCTGCTGGAATACACACAGACAGAAAAGAAATGAACTTTGTCCTTCTGCTCTGCCCTTTGATAAGGTAAAAATGGACAGACTAACTTTTTCTTCTCATATTCAGATGGCTTTGCGATACACAGAATCAAATCACCACAGTTACAAGACTGGATACAGGAACTGTCTGCGTACACTTACATCTGTGTCAAGAATTTCTGTGCTGGAGTGCACAGGTTCTCTTGGAAGTGCCATAGTCAGGCCCTTTTCTCACGTTATTTACATCTCACCTGTTTGTGTTTTTGTCTAGAGCTCTGCTGAAAAACGTCCCATGCCCAAAGCATCTGAATTAGTGGAAGAAGCTGATGGCTTCCAGCCAGCTCCCTTGTAGCATCCCAGAGCATGCAAGGTGCTTAAATTTGGTGTTGATGGAAAATGTATGACCCAGAAATACAAGCTCAAATACCAAGAGCTGCTCAGAGTGTACAAGCACTTAAAACTCCCAGAAGTTGTGATTCACAGCATTTCTTGGGCATTGACATGCAATTCTTATCTTCTCCGTGTTTGACTGGAAAAATATCAGCAGTTTTGCTACTTCTACTCTTAAACTTGTGGTAAACAAGTGAAATTTGAAGAGAAAATTATCCTCCTTTGTTGAACTGAACGTGTTGTTCCATAGCATTAACAGGTTGCTCCACAACATGTATCACTATAACAGAGACACTGTGGTACCAAAAATGTGTTCAGCACTAGAATGACTGGTCATATGTAGCTCCAGTATTTCAACTTTATGTGATATTAGGGCTGGAAGAGGCGGGTTCATCGCTGTTCAGAGCTTCATACAAATGCAGCAGCCCACCAAAACTGTAAACGCAGGTTGCTTGGCAACTGCTTTAAAGCGTGTTATTTGCTCTCAAAGAGACAAGCTGTTATTTCTTTCCTTTTAAAACAAAAACAGAAGAAAAAAATGGGACTAAGAAAAAGGAATAAGGTAATTACTTCACCAAATAATAGTGTAAAAGGCTCCATTATACACACATGGTGGTGATGTGCAAGGTCTTCCTTGTTACCATAATATGTTTTCCAACAGAGAACCTGCAGCAAATAAGTTGCTTTTACAAGAAGTGCAGTCAAGTGGAACTGCTATCTCATTGCAACTCAGAAAAACACATTACATGCAAGATGATATATTTTACAAAAAAAAAAAAAGTCTGTGAGTTAGAGACCAATGGTCAAACCAGTTCAAAAATCTCTTTCTCTAAAGTGCTTACTAGAAACTGCTTCTGGAAAAGCTGCAGTTCCCCCCAGTCCCTAATACCCCCCTCTATTCTATATTTCCCCAGCCTAGGACAGTGTGGCAGGGAACTTAGCACGGCTCCAGGGCTGAGCCTGCAGGGCGTTTGTGCTGGATGCAGCAGCAGAGACAGAGCACCCCAGCCAGAAGTGCCCCCAGTGCAGCACGCACAGCTCCAGTGCAGGCACCCTCAGCATTACGAAAGGGACAGGATGGCACTGGACTCCCCAGGCAGGACTCCCCCATCTGGGAAGTTTTCACACGTTCTCACGTATCTTTTGTATCCATACCTATTTACGCATCTGTTTCTATGACATAAAAATATCCCAAGCATAAATAGACTAAAGCATTTTCCTTCTCTCCTCCAAGCACCATTGTGGAGATGGCCCTGACCCTGTCACAGCAGATACAAACAGTATGCAAGTAATGCATTTAATGGAGCAGCAGCTACCAGTTGTACATCAAATCCCAGTATCCACCTATGCCGTCTGCCTCAAGCCATCGTCTGACAGCAGCAATTGGAGTTCCTAGCTTGATTTAAAATGTAATAGATGGATAACTCTGTTTTCTGGCTTCTTATCAAAATAATCCAAAGACTTTACATAAGCTTTGGCTGATATGGCATTTTAGAAATAGGGTAAAGACACTAAAACACAAGCATATTTTAAAATACTTCTACTAAAATGATCTTTTGTCTCTATTCACTTGCAATTATCTTTGGCCTTTTCTATAAATATTAATTCCTTGAAGCTCACTGAACTTACTTTTGCAAGCAATAATTGACAAGGGTCTGTCCTAATTGCACTCAACATTAAGAAAAAGTTTGAGAAAAATTTTATAGAAGTCATACATGATCATTGCTGCGCTGATGTTGGAGAAGTGAAGCCTGATTCTTTCTCACAACCTCTGCGCTCAGATTATGCCCAACAAAATGCCGCCTGAAACTGAAGCCCAGAAAAACAGAAACGTGTCAAGTGTCTGTAGGTTCCACTACTTCCATCTGTCTCCATTTTCCTCCTTAGCAGGTAAATGACTTCTTGAAAATGCCTTAGCTGAATTCTCCATAACATCTTGTCATTCGAGGAGAATCATACTGCATCTCAGCGGCACTAATATCAGCTGTTACTTCAATGTGTAAAAAGATAATTTACAGAAAAGAGGTGTACTGAAGAGACTATGAAATGATTCAATTAAGGTATTTGCAGATTTGTTTGAAATACTCAGTTTGGGTTACAGGGTGGCATGAGGGAGGAGAACTGCTGATAAAATTCATTTGTACATTTTAGAAAATACTTTAGAAAGCTTTAAGTTTGTGGGCTACAGTTCTTAAATATACTAGCAAGAAGATGGAATAAACTGCAGCTTTTATAGTCTTCCAATACTGACAGATGATGGGTGGTTAATAATAATCAGTTTTCTTTTAAGAATAACCTGCAGATGGTGAGAGCTCCCAGGTCTAAATGCAACAACTAGCTCAGCTCACCTTCTGAGAGACTGAGTCACTTGAAAACGCTGTATGACTAGAGTTTGCAGACTTCGTTTAATCTACCTAGAAAGCTTGTGCACAGTGAATTTTAATATCTGCAATCTAGCAAGGAAAAAAAAAGCAATAACAGAGGCAGAGGTAAAAGTCAATACAGAGGCCAAGACTCATCAGTTAGGCCTGTCTGAATGCTTTCCATTACAACGTACGCTAATTGTGTTGCACCAGAAAAAATCTGCATTCAAGCAATGGACCCGTACCACTTTCAATTCCAATGCTGGGCCACTGCAGCATAGGTCACTTTGACTGCACGAGGGTTTATCTTCACATATCTTTTTTTTTTTTTCAATAATTTTCCCATGTAAGAATGCACTTCTAGGTACAACATCTTAAATATTTTGTAGTTCCTTTGATGAAAAACAAAACAGAGCCTGATTCCCTTTTATTATATTCTCAAAGCAGATTCTAAGATGATATTTTAGGTTGGAATTTACTCCTGCAGAGGGAAATTAAAATGCAATCACCTCGGAAAATGGATTATATGAAATGTCTTTCCTGATCTGGTTCCAACAGTAGAAGAAAGAACATGTTTTCTGATACACATTAGTAAAAGTGCTTAAATCACTGGCCCTCAGATTTGTCATCCCATTTTGTACGAAAAAAATGTCAAGAAAGCCCAACATTACTATTAAAGATGAAGTCACATCAAACGTATTTTTATTCCAGAAAGGTAAGATTTTTTTTTTTTGGCTTGTCATTCAGAAGTTTATTTTCTATAACTCACCTCAGAAAAAATGCTTCCTGTGACTATGAGAGATAACAGCACAGACAGATGCATGAAGGTTTATAGCTGTGATCCTATACCAGCTTTTCATTGCCCACCAGTGACGACCAGCGATAATATCACTAGAAAAGCTCTTTACAGCCACTGTTAATAGCACAGAATCTGTAATTATCACAGCCAACTTTTAATTTGTTGGGGTGTTTTGTAAGGACTTAATGACCATACCAGACATTAGCAAAATGTAGCAGTGCATATGCATCAGATGGGAAACTGAGCAAGTGGCTGGCTGCCAGTCCTCTAAACACAGCAGTAGTGAAGTTACAAGGACGTTTCAATTCAATTTTGCCTTAATCTAAAGCAATATGCAAGGGAGGTGCAGGAGGGACTGTCGTGAGAAGTAATAATCTGCTTTTCCTTCTGTGCAAGTCATAACTGACTCCAATAAAGCCAGCAGTGCTTCACTGCTGAGATCCTGGTGTCAGTCAATCAGATGGCAGGCACCTTAGTCCCCAGACATGTTTTTTCCCCACAAAACTGTCAATACATTAGGGAAAGCATAATATGCGCAGTAGTTACTTTTTCAGAAAGTAATTTGTATTTCAGACTGCAATTATTGCCAGAATCAGCTCGAACAAGTTACAGAGTTCTTTCCCAGAGCTAGAATTACAGTAAATATGTATCTCTTTGGACTGCTCAGCACTTTACAACACATGTATGTTGTAATAAGGGCCAAATTCACAGCACTTATATTGGTCACTCAAACTATTCTGCAGGGGTGAAAAAACGATCAGAATGACTTTGAGGGCCCAGGTTAGGCTCTGTATAGTTGGCAGAGGTGTGCACACCTCTGGTGCGCAGCTGAAGGCTCCTTTGCGCATCCTGAGCCAGGAGACCAGGACAGACAACTTGGTCCTTTCAGGGGTCTCCTGCTCCAGGTTGGCAGGATCCAGAGCACCGTGCTTGGAGGGCAGGGCTCAGACCGGGCAGAGGCATCCTCCACTTTTGCCCACCAACCTGCTGGTGAAGCTGTCCATGCAAGCAGTGACTGAAACCTGTGTTCATGTTGCTTCTCAGTCCAAGATATTTTTAATGCTGTACACATTTCTAGGTGTGTCTCAAGCCACGTGTGAAGCACAAGGGCACACTCAACTGCAGTATCTTCAGCTAGACGGAAGTGTGTAGAAGGAGCCAAAAGGCAAGCGCACAATTGAAGGCCACTTTTGTAGCCTGGAATTAGGCTGCTAGGTGAGGGGCAAGACTTCTAGTTTTCCCTCTCTGATTCCAAGACTCCTTATGCATTTGATATTACATTTTTTTTTCTTCATTGCAAATGAAACAAGCCAGGAAATTCTTAATTAAAACTATTCCACATTGAAATTTCCAATTACTTAGTCAACAAAGCAGAGAGAAATAAGTAGAAAAACTACAGAACCCTACACCACGGGATTTGGAACACATTTTTAGGAGGTGGAAAATGTGCTTGGGTATAAGATTCAAAAATGCAAGCAGGCAGAGAAAGGAAAGCATATGCGTCTTCCACATTCAAAGTAAATGACCTAAGTACTGAGCTCTCGGATGCAGCAGCCACTCAGATCCACAAACTGTTCTCCAGCAGGGAGGGCTTCTTTGTCTGTCCTTTGCTATTATTGTGATTGTCTCCAAAGCAAAAGTGCAGAGTGCAAGACAAATGTTTGGACAGAAAGCTTCAGAAATTCCATTATCCTTTAGCTTGAAATGAATCTACCTGGATTAATCTGACTTGATGAATTGCTTCAGATTCTTTGCTTTGTTGTTTGTCTGTTTGGTCTTTTTTTCCTGTTAAGCCAGAAGTGTTTTGACCAAAAAAAAATATAAAATATTAGTCACTTCATCTTGCATAACATAGGTACGAAGTTGGTGGTCTTTGTGGGGTTTTTCTGCAGATGTTTTCTAACCATGGGTGGCACATCTATTACTAAACATGGTATGTACTGTTTCAGTGATTTCATCTGAGGCTTAAATAAAAATCTTATGTTTTGATACTGTTTTGACTTTTGGATGATGTTCAGAGTTCAAATTAAGTATATTTTGTTGAGGTACTATCCCTGGCTGTAAGTTGGCAGCTGTATTTGTTATCTTTCCAGTAACAGTCTATATCGAACACAGATCTCTATTTCAGCTTAAATAAAAGGTAGTAACAGGCACTATCTGTTGATAATGAAAAAAAAACACATGTAATGAAGAAAGATGCTTGAGTCAACGCAATGCACGAGCAATGATCTAAAGCAATTATGTTTCCAAAATACTGACCACATCATTTTCTGCTATCAAAATCCTTTGATTTGAGGGGTGGGAAAGGAAAGAAGGCTGACACAACCCTGAGCTGATCAGACTCTTCAATACAGACAGCTGCTTTTGTCTTCATCTTGAAAACATAAGCCAAAAAAAGCCGTTTGCACCCTCCCAGGCTGATGGTTCATTAGACCATGAGAATGTTGGCATGGTGGCATGGCCCCTGCAAGGGAGGAGACTTCTAACTGCTGGACCAGGCTAAGACACAGTCCTGAAAGGAAGCTTCCCTGATTGCTGTCTCTTTTGTGGATGCCTGTTTTCTTCTGCAATCCTCCTTTCCAGATCAGAAGCTTTCAACAGTTTTCTAGCTTGAAACAGAAGCTACAGGGACACTATCCAGCCTTCCTTTGAATCCTTGCTGTCCCTTCTGCAGACACACCCCAATCCTGATCTGTTCATCCCAGGTTTTGGTAAAATCCAGGCATCTCTCCAGCACTAAACCTGGCTGTCACGGGAGGGGAGCTTCTATGCAGCAAGCAGAATGAAATACAAGCACCACTTCTTCCTCTCCTACCCACCTGATGTTTCAATAGTGCCTACAAAGCTTAGTAAACTAGAAACAAACAGAGCATAGACTTCTCAAGTGGACAACAGCGTGACTGAGTGAAGGCACTCAGATTAGGAAAGTGTCTTTAAAAGAATTTAAATCAAAATTAAACACTTGGCAAAGCACAAGCTTTTGATCAACCAGCTGCAGCTCATTCTTTGTTTCTCTTTGAAATAAAAAGTTGCTGGAGGGTCATACAAGTAGAATTTCTCCTCTTTCAGGCCCCTATTGTGAAGCTAATTGTTAGAAATTCTGTTAAGGTGATACTGCAAAAAAAAAAAAAAAACTGCACCAGCTTTTCTTAACTGTGCCTTCTGCCTTGTCAGGATGAGCCATTCAGGAACATGCTGCCTCTGCTTCTCTTTTCAAGGATTTCTCCTATTGACAGGAGCATTTACATGAGAATACAGAACAGGCACTGACTGACACTGTGTTGAGGCTCATATAACTATCAAATTATGCTAGATTAGAATAAATGTCATTGACATACAGGAACATAACACTCTCAGTAAAGCTTCTGCACTAACAAGTCTGAATATTTACCGACGACTATTTAAAGGTAGGATAACAGCCTGCTCGAAGTTAAGGATTTTTTGGTTTTGTTTGTGTATTGTAGAAAAAGAGTAATTATCATTTATTTAAGCTATTACGACAGGTGACACCTGATTGGTTTTGTCCCATCTCACATTTCTGCTGAAGACAGGATTGAAAGTATGCTGAAAAATATTTTCCAGAGATGAAGGAGGTATTTCTCTCTATGCTTTATTATTTCCTGTAAACAAATATACCTATGTACCTGGGCAATATGATGTGAGTGAACCTTAAAATAAATGGATCAACTGTTAATAAAAATCTCAATTGTTTTAGACTATTTATAGTCAAAATGCCATTCGGCTGAACAGAAAATTCAAAGATACGCAGGAAAGACCTGCCAATCTCACAAAAATGAGCAATTCTTATTTCTGGCAAGGCTAGGAATGGTATCTGAAATTCAGGAAGCAGTGAGAGGAATACTTGTCCAATATTTTGGGATTGTATAAAGGGAACTGAAACAACACAGCTGACCAACTGGAAGCCATTTGGTCCACAGATGGCAGTTGATACTTTTATGGAGGGCAACCGTATTCTTTGCTTGGGAATGTGGAAGAAGTCACTCAGCAAATGCCATTTTGAAGTTGTTTGCAGCCAATAATGAAGAACTGTTTGTCACAGCAGAAAAAATCAGCCTGTCCCAAGATAGACCCCTGGGGGACACCACTCTCCCTTCTAATTTATCAGAGAGAGTACACTCTCCTTTGCCTGTCTCTTCTGAGCAATGTGCCTGTAGGATCTCTTCTTGTTACTTTTCACATCCCTCACCACTTTCATTTCCTTTTACACCTTGGCTTTACTGATCTCATCTCTGCACATCCAGACAGCATCCCTACATTCTTCCCAAGCCACGTGTTCCTGCTTCCATTGCCTGTACATTTCCTTCTTATCGCTCAGTTTGATTAGCAGGTCCTTGTCCAGCCATACAAGTTTCCTGACTTCTCTGCTTGATTTCTTCTGCTGGGGGACGGAGAGCTCTTGTGCTCTCAGAATGGTGTCTTTAAAGTACGGTCAGCTCTGTTCCACTACTATATCCCTAATGACAGTTTCCCAGGGGATCCCATCCAATAATTCCTTAAACACTTAAAAATCAGTCTCTTTACTGCATAGTACACTGCACAGTACACAAACACTCAGGAAATGTTTCCAGAACAACTGGAAATTGCAACATAGAACCACAGAATCATAACACGGCTTGGGTTGGAAGGGACCCCAAGGATCATCAAGTTCCAACCCCCCTTCCACAAGCAGGGCTGCCAACCTCCAGATCTGGTACCAGATCAGGCTGCCCAGGGCCCCAATCCAACCTGGCCTTGAACACGTCCAGGGACGGGGCATCCACAACCTCTCTGGGCAGCCTGTGCCAGCACCTCAACTCTCTCTCAGTAAAGACATCAGCTTTCAAAACATTTTTTCTTCAGGTAGAGAGCTCCAATGCTCAAAATACTGTTATGATGAGTCAAAAACCAGTGAAATTATTTTAGAGATTAGAGCCCTGAAAGCAATAGAATTTACAAAAGTAATGCAATTTTAAATATTTTTTCAATACACAGACTAACAAGAGCACCTTTTTTTAACTGATCCTCTTATTAGAAAGGCCAGCCATCAGGCTGGTATTTTTTTTGGTTTTGTTTTGTTTTTTAACCAGGGTGCTACTAGCTCATTATTTTTTCTTTTTTTTATTCAACTATAATTTCAGGGATTACCCAAATAATAATAATGATAAACAATTTACTGAGCATGACGTAAGGAAGACAGAATTGATCATTAACAAGTGGATTAATTCACTTTATATAGAAGGAGGTCCTGTTTTCAGAGCAGACAGAAAATAAAACTCCTACTTCATCTTTAATGAGATCCATCCCCAAATCTCTGCATTTAATTATATCACAGAAACATCAATGAGCAGGAGGACAATGTGGAGAACTGGAAAAGTAAAGAAATAAATAATGATAAAAGAATAAATAGTTATATATGAACAGCTGGACTAAGAGAATGTTTAGTGTACGAATAAACAAAGATGGGAGAACATCCAACATTCAAATAGCTTTCCTGAAGAAAGAAAAAGGTTTCACAGCTATTATAATGTATCATATAATTGTTATCATTCTTTTGGTAACCTTCGTGCATTATCATTTTTATTTATTTTGGAAACACCTTTGCACCTTACTTCTCTTGCACAGTTTTAAACATGGTAGATGCACGTTGTCTCTTTACAACTCTGTGGTTTTTTTGTTCAATACGTCAGTCATCTTCACTTACTAATAACCTGCTCTGCAATGGTGTTAATTTTTGAGCTTTCGCTATCTGTGTTTTATCATTCTAAGTAAAGAGAATTTCTGGAATAAGCAAGATTAGAAGATATATTTATTCATTTTTTTTGATTTAGGAATATATGTGAAATTACACATTACAGGCATTTGATGTCTGGCCTTTCATCACCTTAGATTTTACCACAGAGCAGAATAAGAAAGTGTAGCTGAAAAACAAAATATCTTTAAGCAATACAAACCACAAGAGTACAATAGTGTAAGTATTGTTGCAAGTGATATAATACAAAATACTCAAACGTGTGTTAACTGAAGCAATTAGAATAGGTAGGATCATTGCCAATTTACCAGCTGAGTTAAGCCTGCTCTGATCTAAAAGAACAATGTATCCTACAGCATGCAGAAAATTTTGGCACTGGTCATCAAGCCCATACCCTAGATGACCAATTTGTCTTTAAAATCGAAGGCAGAAAACTTTTCTCATTCTGAGTTTGTGCTCAGATCCATAAAGACGCTAACCTGGGATTTCTAGTGTAACGTGCCTTTCAATGAGAGAGAAGGGGAGCATAGATATCAGCAATAAGGGAGAACGTATATCAGTATCTCCCCTGATATCCCATAGAGACAAGCACATAAAGCATCCGCTGAAAGTAAGACAATAGGCTTAGCTGAAACTGTAAAGCCAGTATGGACAATTTAGGTATCAGACAGCCAAGATACGACATGATGGGTTTCATCCTGAAGCTTGCTGTTCTCCCAATGTCTAGGTCAGATACTTAGCCAGAGAAGAAATGTTTGTTCTACTTGCTGATGCAGTTATGACAATGAAATTAAAATGTCAGTATTAGGACTAATATGCCTGTTACCCATCTTCAGCTTAAAGTAAGAGCAACTGTCATTAATTTCATCTATGGAAAACATCCAGTTTCAAATAAAGAAAGAGTGAGAGGAGGTAAACTACATGAGATGTGCTGTAAAAGATGACACACTAATGACAATTTTTTCAGAAGCTCAGTCTGGGACATGCTGTAAGCAGCAGCTTTTGTGATTTTAGAAGACTTAAGGCTAACATTTGGATTTAAATTATTTACAAGGTGTCTAGTTCTTTAAGACACTGAGAAAATTATACCACTTATCCTATCAAGGGGTTTCTGAGGTCTTCAATGTACAGTGTATGATTTCAGAAAGAAGAAATAACAGCATTAAAAATGACAATGAGACTTCACTACTGAAAATGAGGTTCAACGGGAATTTTAATTTGTTTTGAGACAAGAAGATGTTGATTATCAGTTTATCTACACACATTATATAATTGAGAATCACTACAGTTCTGAATTTAACCTCCTTGTGCTTGTTCCCATTTTACTGCAAACGCCTGGTAAAGTTTGTACTGTGGACAGCAGAAGGTACTTCTTTGAGAGAAGGTCAGTTAGGCTGCTATAAGAAACTCTTAGATAGGTTGGCTTGAGAACCAAAATAAGCCTGCAACCCACAGATGCCCATTTCCTGCAATGAATTAGGAGGACCTCTTGCAACTTCTCCTAGCAGGTAAGGAATGGAGTCTGGGCCATTGGAATTTTAAAAAGGATGGGGAAGGGTCACCACGTCACTGAAGTTTGTGAAACAGGAATCTACAATATTTTCTGCTCAAAACTGGGCCCGTGCTTGTCAGATACCTTTGTTTTTCGAAGTGTTCATCCATAAAAACTATTCTGTGATGAAACCTGCTACCTAACAGAACACATCCTCAGCCCAGGTCAGGCTTACATTCCTAAGAAACAGAATGGAGATAAAAGCACAGTACCCTTTCTTCTATAAATCAAACATTATTGCTTACATGATCCTAAATGTTATCTTCAGGAGCATGTCTAAACTAATGACAAACTGGGGAAAGGTGCAGGACATAAAGGTTGTCACAGAACAAAAAAACATAATCAAACATATCAGCCATGGGAATACCCAGGCCCTGTTCTGCCTGCCCCTCATTCTCTGAGATAGGAATGAGCAGGCAACAGCCCTATTTGCAAATATATTCTTAGACCAATTTGATTTTCACAGCTCTGTCATGCTAGACAGCAGTAGTACAAACGTGCATCAGCAGCAGCAGTTGATGAGCAGTAGCTGTTGCTTGGAAAACAAGACCAAGTGCTGATGAGATATAATTAAAACTGGTGAGAGCAGTGAATGAAGAGAGAATAAGCAGCCGTGGAGATTCTTGCTTCAACTGATTTTCCTGTGGATTTCTCATTTTATTCTTTCATTTCCTTTTTTACTTCCATTCTTGATTAAACATTTCACATATCTATGTCAATAATTTACCAATCTGACACTTGGATACCAAAAGAATTCATTCCCACACCTCAGTTTCCTTAGAAACTCACTTGTACATCTTCCCCACCAGTTTAAACATGTTGCATTGATTTCTAATTTTCCATTTATGAGCTTCCTCCATTTCTCCTGTCACACTCTTGACTCCCATTAGCCCTTTCTTTGCAGACCCAGTTGAGAATTTGTTCATTTTCAGCTCTTCCCTTTATTTGCTGCTCCCACAACACTCCTAAAGATTCAGTTCATGTCTGCTTGTAGAGTTCAAGTCCTCTTCTGACTGTTGCTTACTTTTTTTCTTTGCCTCACTAAATCAAAACCATACAACATAGCCTTTCTACTCAGTTGATTTAATCAGTTTAGGGCAAATTTTTCTATTGGTTCCTCTACACTGCAGCCTCTCTCTCCTCATGTCTTTTTTTTTTTTTTTTTTTTTTGTGGTTCCTTGTCACATTACTTAGTTCTTTCAATTCCAGACTCAGTATCCTACTTTCCCACAACCACTTTTTTTCCTCCCAAAGGCTCACTGTACCTATCACCTTGCAAGTGTGCTATCTTTGCCACACATGTCCACAAAAGCCTATTTATGGCTTGAAAAGTGCACAAAGCAAATTGTAAAATTTTAAGGATACAGGGGAAAAAAAAAAAAAGAAAAATTCTCTCTCTATGCTATGCCTTCAATGAGCAACCTCATTTTACAGCTTTAACATCTTCTCCGCACGTCACCTTGATTTTTCTGGCTGCTTTCTCTACTATAGCATTTTTTCCTCTTTTAATAAGACTTTTGTATCAAAGATCACATCATTATATTTGCACTATGCTATTCCTGATTGTATTTTCTTCCCAGACTAGTGCAATAATGGGAACTATGATGGTTGAGATAGCCATAAAAAAAGTTTAGAATCACAATGTAAGGTTGTATGTGGGGTGGTTGTATTCAATATTAAGAACAGACCAAGAGTACTAGTGTTTAATCAGCAAACAGATTTTCTCAAAATGAGTATACAAAAGGAGGACATACCTGGAAGAGTCAAGTAGGCTTTGATTACAAATGCTAAGATTTTTCTTAACATACTTCTAGAAAGTGCTGAGATGATAATTTTTCAGAGGTGGAAATGTAGGTATACAGCAGTCAATTTCTGCCAGAAAGACTGAGACTTTTTCTCTACGTCTGTTTGAAGAAATAGGCTTAGAGATTTCTAGCCCAGGTCTCAGTCCCCTGAAAAGTGTACGGAAATTGTACTCAACAGTGACAGTGAAAATTAAGATAGAACCCATAATTTAGGGGGAGAAGAAAATATTCCTAATAAAAGTGTTACACATCCCTTTTATGTATACTTAGCAGAAAAGTCAATCATCTTGCTACAAAGTTAATAAAGTATGATAAATGTTGTTCTAAGCTTTGATCAACACTTTCCACTTGTCTATTGATTTATGGGCCAATGACAGGAAAACGAGAGATTCACATGGCATAAGAAAAATAGTTCTTTCCAAAATTTGGAGATAAACTGAGTTCTTTGTTTCAAAAGTATCTAGCAAAGAGGAATATCAAGCGGCAACTACTGCGTCCAGTACCTGGCTTGCACATCATTTGGAAAGCTGCAGCACTTCACAGAGCCAACCAGGTGCTGCTGTGCCAATGACTTAGTTTGAGTAATTATTTTCATAGGCCTTTGCAGCTAAAAGTACAAGCATCTCCCAGAACTTACATATAGCACCAAAGTGTTCCAAGTTGACTACAAACTCAAAAAATGTTTTCAGTAATTATCTATGTTGCACATCCTTGTAAAGAACAGTTTGACAACAAAGACTTTTCTCACTCTTCCAAATTACTGCATGTGGTTACTATTTTGACCAGTCAGGTATGAGCCCTTTTCTTCTTTGTAGTAAATTGTTAAAGAAGGTGGGAGGATTATTCATACTAGCAATTAGATGATTCAATGTTTATTTGTATCCAGTATTTGTAATAGGGTGATATGCATTTTAGCTGGTTGTTGAGTGATGACATCATTACTGGTCCAATGCAGTTGCTATAGAAACAACCAGATTTTTCACAAGCCAGGCAAGTGAAAAGCTTTAGAGATGTTTAGAGTGCTTGTTTCTAGTTTTAATAAATGGCTTGTCAGCCACAGTGTTAACTTGTCCACTTTGGAGAACTGAAGAGTAAGTTACCTATACTCTAATGTGGATTCAATAAGATCACTACTAAGTTACCATTTTTTGCACAGTTCAACCCATGTAAACAGACCACAGTCTCAACTATGGAAGGACTTGTACATGAAATGAGCAGAGTACTTCTGAGCTCACTCTGGTTTAGACAGGAAAGTTTAAGTCCTGGTTCTTGTACATCTTCACTGCATCTATGTTTAGATGATGTTACCAGCTGCATTTACTACATTACCACCACAACATAAAACAAACAAACAAACAAAGTGATCATTCAGACAGACATACCCCTATTTAAATCTCGCATGAATGTGGAAGTACCTAAGAGACTTTTGTGGATTTGACTGCCAGTAAAACCAGAACTCCTGTAAAGCTCGCACTGCCTATTCTCTGGGACTATACTCCACGACTATGCCACATCTTTTGAACGTGCAACATCTGATATTTTCAGTTCCAGAGAGAATCTTGTTTGGCCACTTTTAAGATAAGTTCATAAATGAAAGGATACTTTCATGTTTTTATAGCTCACTATATCAATGCTAATCACAGCTGTGAGAAAAGGCAAGTATATAGGTGATTTCTCAATTTACTTTTGAACTATGTAGGTTTGTAACTAAAAATACAGAAGTTCAATGTGGAAAAATAGTCTGAAAAATTTATCTTTTCAGGAAGATAATGTTTATCTTTGGTTTAGGTATCTTGTAGTAATTCAAATTTTTTCAGGTTGCTCTGAGAAGAGAAACCAAGAGTCTATGATTTTGTAGATGGTATAATTCCACCCCAATAGTCTCTTCAAAAAAAAACACTATAATGAAAATCAGCACAATTTCAGTTCTGTACATTGTATTGAATGCTACACAATCTGAAAATGGACATGCTGGTTGGGATTCAGTCTCATAGATTTAATTGGAGTGTGAATATGAAGGCAGGTTTACTGATACACCTATATGTGAGCTAGGTGTCAAAATTGCCATAGCAACCAAAGCAAATTTAATCAAATGTAGACAACAGAGACTAGGTAGTGGGTTAGACAGCCAGGCAGTATATGTGCACTTTAAGGAGACTGAATGAGTTTCTAGGTTGTACTGACTTTTCTGGAACTACGATGGGATTTCAGTCAAATGGCAGACACCTACACAGGCACTTAAGTTTTGATGTTAATCTGTAGATACATCTCTACCATATATCTGAAAAATAAGGTTTAATTCTTCCATATTAAAATAAACAAAGGGGGCAACAGCAAAGGCAGAAGGAAAAAAAATAGATGCTTACTCCTCCCTTACACAGTAATGTGTTACGTTCTTATCTGAGAAAAGCAAAACTTGGGTTTGAGTGTATGAAACACTAGATGAATGCTCATACACAAGTGTCTGTAAAAGAATGGCCTTAGTGTGACCTCCTCCTAAACAGAAGTAAACTTACTGCCAGGGATGGCTTTACTCCACAGAGGGCCTAAGGAGGCTGTGCTTTCAAAGCCATTTGTCATGCAATGAACAAGCTGCTGAAGAGCCTTCCCATCCTTATCCCCACCATAACAGCTCTAGCCAGCTCAGCCCCAAGCATGTTCCTTTGACTCCACAGCTTAATTCAGTTGGAAAACAAAGAGCAGCGAAGAATCAAGCGCTACAAATTTCAAACTTTTATGCCTTGACACACAATGAACTCATTATTTTACTAAAGCAAACATTAAACAGACTTGCCAATGTACATTTCTTTTCTGAGGAAAAAGAACAGTTCCAGTGTAGACACTGGTTTCTGTCTGTTCCAGAAATGGATACCAAACCCACAGGAAATTTTCAGCAATTAAAAACATCTGCATTATCTTTACGTAGCTCAGAAATGTCTCAAGTAAAGGCTACTGTTCCTTTTTTATTAGAAAGTTCAAACATGTTTGAGACTGAAAAAGCAGCTTCATATTTCTTTTAATCATTGAGTAACTAGAAAGCAGCTTATTGGTATTTTAAAGCAGAAAAAGCCTTCTTACAGTATGATTTGTATGCCTGAGTAGTAGTACTTGATAGTTTATTAAGGGCTCTCAAGCTTTACGCCATTCTGCAAAAATGCATCAGGTAATTATTTCCCTTGCTTAAGGAGATTATACATGAACTTTTAAAACTGCAAAGAAAGATAATGTAAATTACATTCTATTGGTCACGGTTTGTTATTCTTCCAGTAGTGAACAACTATATGAATATTTTGACTGAAGTCATCATGATCACTTAATTATTGAAGTGATCATCTGGATGAGTAAGTGGAAAGACTGCTTTTTTCTTTTTTGCATTGATATGAATAAAGCTTGTCAGTTAACACTCTCTCAGACTTTCCTACTATGAAAATTTATAACCACTTCCATGTAGATACAGATGAGAAATTTTGTCCAACACAATTTCCAAAAATGTTTTCCAACTGTCTACAAAGAAAGATTTAAGAAAATATTGAAATATCAACTCACATGTAATTGCAGTGACATCATTCCTGCGTATCCATGTATTTACTATAGTACTGAAGCAATGTTGCCTACCAAAATGAATAGCATGGAGTGGCATAGCAGACCATCAAAGGACAAAAGTAATTCTCCATTCAAAATCCTTTTGCAAAAACATATTTTCACTCTGCTTTAATTATAACCAATGAAATCCCAGCATTTCCATTTAATTGTTTGCATGTTTATCATTGAAGTCTTTTATTTATACAGATTTGTGCAGGTAATTTATTTATTACAGGGGTTATTTAACAGAACCAGCAGTGCTTGAGACCACCTTTGTCTGCAAGGAGCTCAGCTGAAGCCACTCAGATCTCACACAGCTCAAAAGATCTACACAAATGCAATCACTCTGAGATGTGACCTTGGTTGTGGCACTTTGCATCTCAACCTTTTTAACTATCATTTAAAAGGAAAAGCTCAGAATGTCATCAGTTGTACCACATTCACCATAGCTGTGTGCTGTCCACTCATTTCAAAGTAATACTTCTGTTAATTCCCCATTGTTTGTAGCCCTGGAGCCTGCAGTACCAATCTGTGCCTGTGCTTTTAAAACCTCTGCTGTCACCCTGCATCTTTTCTGCTCTGTTTCATTCTACAATTACAGGCAATTCATCCCATATAGAACAAAACATTCTATTATATTCAAAAACAACAGTAAGCATAAAAACTGCACAACTATAGAGAGTTAAACAACACAGGTAGTCGTCACCTGGCCATTAGATAATTGGATAATTAGATCTAGCTGCAAGCTAAAAATTCTCCAGGAAAGCCAAGAGAAATCTGGCAAAGCCCATGCTGTTAGCCTAGCAGAAAGTCTATGGTCCTATACAATCTATAATATTACCAAATTTACTGAGTTAGTGCTACGTATGTCATCTGACAAGACCGAGATAAACTTAGCTGGTGGTTTCTTGGGCAACAAGCAAGTTAGCAAAAGTTGTTTTCTGTAGTAAGTACGGATCTGGAACTCTGAACACCATATATAAAGGCGGAGAGGAAGAACATACTTGAAGTTAAAGTCTACTGAGTTATGCATCTATGTAAAATATAGGAAATGAGGTAAGTAAGTCATCTCTGCTTATACAGGAGGGTATATTTCTATGGTTAATTATCTATACTGTACCTGAGAGCAACAATGCCATGTGTGTAATATATATGCCTAGTCTCTCCCTGTCCCTTTCTGACCCATTTGCTCAGTCAATTCAGCAACCAAATTCCAAAGGACATTGGTAAAAAAAAAAAAAAAAAAAAAAATTGAAAGCTGTCTTCAGAAATATTAAAGGAGACTTGCTGCTCTAATCATCTGTTCAGTGATGCATAGTAACCACAAACTCAACACATTTCACTGCAAGATAACACCTGGGTGACAGGAAATTTTTCATTCTACAGTGGGGCAGGTAAGATCACAATTTTTCATGCAATGCTCTTATCTCGATCACTATTATTTTGTTGATACTATCATGCGACTTTCATGTATGATTACTTTTTTCCTGCTGTTTGCATCACCCTTTTATGTTCGTATCTATTTTCATCGCTTACATATGAAATTTTAAAATAAACACATTCTAAGCTTGGCCCTTGATTAAAACATTTTAAATATTGCATAGATGCCATGGGAACCAAAAAGTGAAGCAATGATTTGTATATCTACCAGGCTGATAAGCAAAGCAGCATCTTTTCCATTACATGCTGCATGACTCCAGGAGAGCTTTAGGGAAGTTGCAGTCCCCATGGGAAGAAAACCTGTAGGTTGTAATCTAGAAATAATTTACTCTAAGTTACATGAAAGTTTTCTGTTTAAATACAGGGTAAGTTTGTTTTGGGAAGTCATGACTGCACTGCTAAAAGACTCCACCTTCTTGTATCAAATTTTTCCACATTCTACTCACACTATCTGAAAGAACTAGTTTATTTAAACTCAATGTCCGAATGGAGACCGGTGACGAGTGGTGTTCCTCAGGGATCGGTACTGGGACCAGTGCTGTTTAACATCTTTGCTGGCGACATGGACAGTGGGATCGAGTGCATCCTCAGCAAGTTTGCAGATGATGCCAAGCTGTGTGGTGCAGTCGACACGCCAGAGGGAAGGGATGCCATCCAGAGGGACCTGGACAGGCTTGACAGGTGGGCCCATGCCAACCTCATGAAGTTCAACAAAGCCAAGTGCAAGGTCCTGCACCTGGGTCGG